>JBCEWC010019679.1:0-11296 GCA_038996855.1 Solanum aculeatissimum
ATATATTATATTAGTAAATTAAAATGGACTTTAATGAAATATTGTCGATTTATATAGTCCGTCTCAACTTGCTTGATCGAATTAAGACATATACATGCTCTCTATAAAATAAAAAATTAGGTGAAAGTACTCTCTATAATTTGAATTGAAGTAAACTTTAATCTTCTTCTGATGCTATCCAATCAAAGATTCACATATGGAAGGAATAAAATCGAATCATTTATTATATATTATTACATACACAATATATTTTCTCAGTATGTTAATGTATTACAATATAATATTTATGTTCAACTTCTGTCACTAAACATAAAAATTCATCATTCATCCTTTTTAACAATAGATTAGCAATAGATCGTATAAAACAATTTTTTGATACATAACAAATAATACGAATGATATTTGGAGGGACCTCAAAAATGAAAAAAAGTTTCAAGGCTATCAACATTAATCCATTAATAGGGACAAATTACTAAAGACTTCCACTGACTCAGCAGATAACGATATCAAAAGATATTATATGGTTGCAATAATTTTGGCTAGTTAAAATATAGTACATCAACTTTAGCATTGAAAGCAACACTACTTGTTGGTTTCACACCTAATATCTATCAATATCAATTCGAATAAAATAAACATACAAATTTTCAACCATATGTAAAGGCTATCTTTAGTATTTGATTCTTACGCGGCGAACATATTCACAAACCAGCCAATGAAATTATATTAGAGGGAAAACCTTCAAATATCATAATGATTATGACATGCTTTATTTCATTTTAAAATAAGTAATGTTAATTTTTTTAAAATTTGTTTAATAACATAAGATTCAAAAAATTTCGCTTTATTTTTTAAAATTTCATGTTAAGTCAAAATCAAATGAAGGGGTGTAAATAGAAGATATAGTTTTACTAAGTTATCATATTTATTAAATGTTTATTGAGGGTTAAGTATTATTAAGAAGAAGTAATTCTTTAATACAAGAATATAATTAAAAATACTTATTATTTCTTGTGTTAAATTTCTAAAGCAACTATATTGAGACAATTTATTTTTACTACTAATAATAAAGCGATAATTTATTTTGTTTATATTTGGATTTTTTAAAAATTATTGAGGAACATGCTTTAACTATGGATCTTATATAAAACGATGGATAAAGAGAGAGGAAATGCAAATCTAATCAAATAGAAAAAATGTAAAATTAGCTGAACTTATCTGGAACCAACACGAAAGTTCTGGAAAAGACCACCTTCCTGTGTCTCTTCTTTTTGTTAAATTTATTCATGGATTAATTATATACATACAGGTACATTCACATACATTAAAGATCATTACGAATATGTTACACATGTACATATGTACTGTGGTCCAAAGACTAATATAAATTAAGCACCCACAGCTGTGGTTGCAAGAAAGTCCATTTCACTTCTTGTACGTGTTATTTTTTCATCTTTTTCTTCTTCTTCCTTGAACCATATTGCTGGTACGACTTGAACTAGATCACTCACCATCTCTAATGCATAGTCAGCTTCTTTCGTCTTGCTTGATCTTCCAACCTTCAAAATACGAAAAAACACGCAAATCAGAGTTTATATAACTAAATTAGAGTCTATTGTTTGTTGTCTGTATTTTTGTAAGAGATATATTTTCAATTTTTTTGTTGTGTTGTTAAAAATGTACTCCTAAAATCTATGGTCCCATAATATGTTGATCGATGAAGATAAGATCATGGCAGGCAGGAAACAGATCATGACATGGTATTTGTGTACCTTTATTCTTGTCATAGGTCTAGTGCCATTACACCTGTACAACTTTTATGCATTTTCAATTACCCACGTTTTAGATTAAGCAGGGAGAAGTTGTACTAAAAGGACTTGGGTCCAAAACAAAGTCATTTTCTTGGTACTATAAAATGCACTACCTAACTTTGATTACTGGATAGCAGGACACCAATGTCCACATGGTACAATTTAAGATAACCACAAGCTGAAATATCTTCTTGTACGGCCTTATTCTTGTTAGATGTTTTTTTCGGTTAATTTCAAAGGTTTTTTAGAAATAATTTTTTTAATCTTCATAAAGTAATGAAAAGACTCCATATACTTTATCATTTCTAGACCCTATTTGTGCAAGTGGAGATTTCATTGGATGTTATTGTTATTGTTGTTTATATCACTTAATTAGTACCATTGCACTTGCCGAAATTTAGCAAATTCAATCGCGCAAGGTTGAGTTGGCCGGGCCAAGATTGATCTTAAAAAGAGAGAAAGATCACATTCAATTTTGGGTCCAAATAAAGTCATACTTGTGAACTTCAAGAGTGAAAATTCTACCTACGCCTTTTAGATATAATCCCTTACCTTTTGGGTAAAGGATTAGAATTTTAACCAGTCTGTTTTTCTCCTACATTAGCTTCTCAATCTCACTATTCACAAGATCATCCCATCTCAAAAGAAAATGGTACACACACAAATTTCTAAACTGAATAAGAACTTACCAAAACGGTTCGAAGTCCCACAGCTTTCCCAGCAGCTATGTTCTTAACATTATCATCAAGGAAGAGCTAAACGCACAAAAAAGGAAAAAAAATTAAAACTAAACTCTAAATTATAACCATTAAGCACATAATAAGCAAAATTAAAGATGTAATTAGCTAATTAGATTGAAAAACAGAGTATAGAGCATACCGTGCGACAAGGATCGACTTGAGCAACTTCAATGGCGATCTTCATCGCCTCCATTGAAGGCTTCAATATCACCGGAATCTCTTCTGGCCTTGTTGCCTTAGAGAGGTTAAAATTCATCGTCTCGAAACAAATGATTTGTTCAAAACAATCCGCAATTCCGAGACGATCCAAAGCCTTCATCGCATGAACTTGATCTGAATTCGTGAAAATCTGCAGATTTACTCACAAAATCAATCAACAAACTCCAAATCAACTTATCACTAACGATCGCAATTTGAACTCCGATTCCATTTTTACACTAAGAAACTTACGATTTTCCTTTGATTAATACTCCGCAGAATGCTTCGTAACTGAGGATCCGGTTTAATCAAATCATAGGGTAATCTTCCGTGCACGTAACTGTTGAAGAGGGGAAAATACAAAACAGAACAATTTCAGAACAATAATCACATTTTTCAAATCTCTCCAAAATTAAGTTGAGGAATTAGGGAATCAAACTATGAAGTATTCAATATCTCTCTCACCTGTGATAATCATCGGGATCAACATCATAACCTATAGCCTGCATTAAAAAACAAATTGATTAATCGCAAAGTATTAAAGTAAGTACTAGAATTAAGGCTAAAAATAGGATAGTTACTCGTAAACCGGCGAGAGAACTTCCGTAAGTTTTGAAAAGCTCAACACGCAAAGCAGATGCTTTCGACACCGGGAAACCGCATTTCTCCACCAGAAAATCTGTTTTTCAGCCAAACATAACAGTTTTAGGTAATCAATCATAGCTAATGATGTTGAATTATATTTGATTAATTACAAAATTTAGTTAAAAAAAAAAACATAATTCTAACCGTCGATATTCTTCTTCAAGGATTGGCCAATTCCAGTCTTAGATGAGTAGAGAGTATCATCCAAATCTAAGCAAAATTTATTAAAAATATCATCAGATCACTCAACACAACAAGAAGTAAACGAAATGGAAATTAAAGACAAATATTTTGAATTTATCGGCCGGCTGGCCACCAACAATATACTTCCATATAATTATTAAATTAATACTTAAACACAATTTCTTTCTAACATAAATAGATAGATAAAACTTAGGAATTTTGAGAGTTAATTAATATTTTTTTCATATGGCTTTTAACAATAACAATAATATAACATGTACGGTTAAATTTATCTAAGCAAAATAGAGTTTATATAAATATTATGGCGAAGGTCGGAAGGTTATTCACGTGTCTTTATCAATTATTATAATTTATAATTAAACTTTTTCTATGTTATTTCTAAATATTACAAAAACTTAAATATTTCTTATCCAAATTTAGAATAAAATTAAAATATTTAAATTGAGACTCGAAAAAGTATTTAATTGAAGACGCAAACTTACCGAAAATAATAGAGTCAAAAGGGGAGGAAGAATCCATAGTAAATTATGAAAATGTTATCTTTGTCTTCTGTTTTGTGGAAGGATGAGCACACAAGAGGGACATTGAAATGGGGAGGGAAAGCGGGTATTTATAGGAATTAAGAAGGGGCGTTGAAGAAGATAAGGACAAGAATGGGAATATAAAATATTTTTGCTGACTCATCAGATGACAACCAGTGTAATTGGACAGGAGGAAAGTGGGACCCACACGTTGTCCAATGAATATCGATACGTAAACGTTAGTGTGAAGACAATAATGCCCCTACTTCCGTCGTTGACACGTTGCTTATGATTATTTTAATATATACTCCCTCACCCTCCAGTCTCATTTTAATTGAATTTCTGAGACAATGTACACATATTAAAAAATATATATTCAAAGACAAAATTTAAATCATATTTTTCACTATTATTCTTTGTGAAATCATAAATATGTAGTGTAATTTATCTCTTAGAAAATGTAAAACTTCAATAAATGAAAGGGTAAATATGAAAAAAAAAAATTAAACATTTATCTTGAACTTTGAATAGTTCAACTGTTTTGAACCTTGAAAAAGGTCTCAAAAATTCAACTAATTTGGGACGGGAGGAGTATTATTCTTCATTCCGGCAGACACCTTTTCTTCTTTTTCTTTTCATTTTTTCTTTTTTATTTTTCATCTGATATTCAAAATCTGCGTTAAATTTGATTAATTAAGATTGACGTTGTTTAGGAGTTATTCCAAGGAAGTAGTCTTTATCAACAATTTTTCATACCTATAATTTGAAAGAGGATTTTTCAAAAAGAGCAAAAATTTGAAACATAGTAAGGCAAAATGATAGCTAAAGTTTGCTAAAGTTACGATTCGTAACTACATATTATAAAAGAGAGGTGAGCGAGATTGAGAGAGGAAGGAGAGGCAAGCAAGAGAAGGTAAAGAATAGAGAGAGACAAATTGTATATGTATATTTGTCAAATTATATGTGTATATCTATCAAATAATCGTATATGTGTAATTGATATACATATATATTTGTATATCTGGCAAGCGAGATCAAGAGAGGGGGAGAGAGGCGAGCGAGAGAGGGCAGAGAGTGGAGAGAGGCGAATTGTTTATGTATATCTATCGACTACATTCACTACTCTATATTCTTTGATGGTACTCCTTCTATCACATATTTACTTAATTTGTGAAATAATACATACATATTAAGAAAAATATTTAAAGACATACTTTAAATCATATTTTTCACTATTATCCTTTATATATGAAATCATAAATGTAGTTTTGCAAGTAGTATAATTTATCTGTTAGAAATATAAAACTAAAATAAATGAAAGGATAAATATGAAAAAAAATTCAAACATTCATCTTGAATTTCGAACAATTAACCTATTTTGACCAATAAAAAAACCTCAAAAATTAAACTAATACTCCCTCCTATTAAAAAAAATAACCTACTTTCTTTTTTAGTCCGTTTAAAAAAGAATGTCCCCTTTTTTTTTGAACACTTATTTTAACTTTCCACGTGGCATGTTTAGCGTCACA
Source organism: Solanum aculeatissimum (assembly GCA_038996855.1). Classification (NCBI taxonomy): domain Eukaryota; kingdom Viridiplantae; phylum Streptophyta; class Magnoliopsida; order Solanales; family Solanaceae; genus Solanum; species Solanum aculeatissimum. The sequence continues at coordinate 5,649 of JBCEWC010019679.1, forward strand.
ATATTAAAGGACATTTTGGTACGTTTGATATAAGTTTGATTTAGAATCACACGATTAAAAAGTCTTCCTTATTTTTTTAAATTTCGTATCAAATCAAATTAGATCATTTTTCTTTAAACGGATGGAGTATGAAATAGATGGAGTAATTTTTAATCTATTAAAAAACATAATAAAGTTAAAGAGAAATTTTAATGGTGAACCAAATAGTAGGAAATATTTAAAATTACGAGTTTTAGATAACGTGAATTAAAAGCTAAATAAAAAGTAGATCAACTATTGAATGTCATATCGTGTGTATGTTCCTAAAATGAGGGCCAAAGGGTAATGAAAAACCAATAAGAAGAGATTTTGTTGGGGAGGAAAGTATAAAATATTTTTCTTAAAAATATTTTCAGATTTTATTAACTTAAATGTGTAAAAAGTATTTCATTAAAGAAAAGATTTTTCACTTGTTTTTCTTTGTAGAGACATTATACAATTATTAAAATTACTCTATCTAATCGATAATTATATCATGAATATTATGGATACAATTGATTTGTATTAAAATCTAGTTACTATAAGAAGGATAGAGGGAGAGAGACGAGGTAGATCTGGGAGAGGGAGGCGAGAAATGAGAGAGATACAATTGATTAGTATATATGATCTATATATAATTGCATACTGATCAATAACTATATCACGAGTACAATTAATATAATTGATGTTTTCAATGAATACAATTGTATTTAAGACTATTGTGTTCAATTCGTTGATGCAAATCAATTATAACAAGTGTATTGACGAATATAATTTGTAATATATTTATATGGTATTCACGTGCATTTATATTTATCTTTTGTCTTTTGTGCTACCATTTTGTATTTGTTTCACTGGTTGTTATTTGTATTGTATCACTGATTATTATCACTTGTATTTGTATTGTCGATTGTTGTCATTTGTATTTGTATTGCAGGAAAGAAGAAAGAGAGAAAGACGGCAGAGAGAGGAGAGAAGTGAGCGAGAATGTACAAAGAGGTGGGGGTGGGGGTGGGGGGATTTGAGAGGAGTAGCTATGAATTGTAATATTTTTAAACTATAGTTACGTATAGCAAGTACATATCACATATTTTTCCTTTTATATAATTTTTCATTGAAATTTTTTACTGAAAAATATTTAGTGGCCTGACTACTCTCATCGGATATTTTGATTGAATCACTTAGAAAAGAAAAAATATTTAACAGTTGTTGAATAAGTTACTCCTATCATGTACTCATATTTTTAGTGAGTGAGTTTGATAAAAATATAATGAGAAAATCATATTTTATATGTAAAGAGAATCAAATTTCTCTATACAACATTGTTGATTTAAAAAATTATATATATAACTATGTCGTTTATATATGTAGAGAATCAAAAGAATTATCATGCATTTCTTTTATATTTTTTATTCCCAACATTTTCACATTCAAAAAACGTTGGAAATATTTTACTGCGTACTTTAAAGCTTAAAGTTTGTTGCCTACTCGTTCTACGCGTTTTGAAGATTAGGATTTAGGAATAACATGCTTTACTCTTTATTAATTATTAATTAATAAAAATAAAACCCTTCTTCTCCAATAAATTGTGTTAAGATATGATTTCTTGATCCCAGGATTAGAGATATCAAATTAAAGGGAAAAAAATCAGTTTGAATTTTTTTTTTTTTTAAATGAGCCTTATGTAGCATTAATCAGCAAAATATCATAGATTAAAATGAACAAATAAAATATTTAAGCTGAGATACAGATATAATCTTACTTTTTTAAAAAAGATTTAAGTCTATAACTCTTCACTCCCTCCAAGATATAACAACCTAATAACATTGTTAATATAACTCAAACAATTTCAGAATAATTTACGAATCCAAAATTCAACGGAACTAGTCATTTAACCTTAAAAATATAGTTGTCCCAAGATAATATTATACACATTTAAAAAAAATATGTACTTAAAATACTTCTTCGTTCACTTTTACTTGTTTAATATATTAAATATATATTTTCATTTTTATTTGTCATTTTTAATATATCAGAAAAAAAACAAATATTTTTTCTATTTTATTTTTAATATTAATTATTTAATCTCTAAATTATTTTTTCAAAACTTAAAATTAAATTATATTTAAATATAAATATTTATATTAATAATTATTTTTCAAAAGAGTTTGGAAGTAAACATGTATCATAATTTACCCTGACACAGAGTAATTATGATACCCCGCGTCAATTAGCTTTCCTTGAAGTTTCTCAGTACATTTTTCAATATCCATGTGAAAAGTGTGTTAATTTAGATTCATAAAAGTTAATGGAATTGTATCCCCACTACTTTATGTTTAAAAAAAATACTGCAATATAATATTAATTTAAGTGGCCACTGAATTTATTCCTTCTATTTCTAAAATCATTATTGATCAATGTTTAAAAATAAAATAAAATCACACATAGTTGATGCGCAAAAATTACATATTAAAATTTTATTAAGTATTTTATTTCCTTCTAGTAACAAAATAGTTCAAATTGGTCTGCTTTTGTTTGTATCATCAAAAGATTCCCCTTCTTCATTACATTATTTTGTGTTTCTGTACTTTCAAAATTTGATTAATATTCACATATCGAAAATATAACTATTTTTGTAATTTGAAATGATTTAAGATAAAGTAGTATTTTTATGATAGATGATCAAAATTTCATTTGAATTAGAATCTTAGGATTTCAGAAATTATTAAAGAAACATCAAAAAAAGTTTGTTCCTTTTATACGATTGAATTTTTTTAAAAAATAATATATTTTAGATAATTATGCATTTATGAATACCTATTTTAATTTATTTTATTTCACCGTGTGTTTTGGAGCCAATAACTTCTGAATGATGATCTTTTGTCTTTTTATAGGTTGAATCTTCTTTTCAATCACCCGCTCTCTTTAGGTGTGCCAATTTTGTGAATGGATGACTAGATCCATGGAGGCTTTAACCTTCCATAGAAGAAAGAATATACAGAGGAGACAGTTGTATTTGATGAAGTAGAATTTTTTATTCAAAATAATCTCAAATGAGGAGAAACATCTCCTTTTATAGGCAACTCACAACAAATAAGAGAGTCTCCCAACTTGATCACAAATCCAGTTACAGACCTTCCAGTATTCGAACATGCCGCCCAGTCTAAGTCACAAAATACCTCAAGTTCAAGGCTTAATTTGCTACTCGGCAATAGTCCTTGACCAGGACTGTTCTTGATGTATCTAACCAACCTCAAAGTTGCTTGTCAATATGACTGTTATTGCATGAACTGTGTAAAGTACATGAACAACAAAGTTGATATCAAGTCTGGTGATAGTTAGATATAATAGCCTTTTTATGAACCTTTGATAACTTGTAACATCCTTGAACACAGGGTCATCAGTAAGTCTAGTCAGCTCATCATGTTGTACTATGGTGAGCTTAATATTTGCCTCCAAAGGTGTGTTCACTGATTTTGCTCCACTGAGTCCAGTATCTGAGATCAACTCAAGAGCATATTTTCTTTGGTTAAGCAATATACCAGTCTTGGATCTCATTACTTCAATGCCTATAAAGTATTTTAGATTACCAAGATCTTTCATCTTGAACTTTCCACGAAGAGAGTTCTTTAATTCATGTATCAACTTGTCACTATTCCCTGTTAAAAGTAAATCATCCATATAAATAAGGATTACTGCTATATCTGACCCATCCTTCTTGGTGAATAGAAAATGATCATAAGGATTTTGTATCTAATCAGATGCCAATAGAACTTCAGTCAGTTTTATGTTCCATTGCCTAGAAGCTTGTTTTAATCCATAAAGAGACTTAAGTAACTTGCATACTTTGTACTCCCCCTGCTTTTGGAACTCTTGAGGCATCTCCATATAGACATCTTACGCAAGATCTCCTTGGAGAAAAGCGTTATGTACATCCATTCGATAAAGGGGCCAATTGTGTGAAACTGCTACACTAATCACTGTCTTGACTATAACTATTTTTGCTACAGGAGAAAATATCTCATGATAGTCTAAGCCTTCTTCTTGGCTAAACCTTTGGCAACTAGTCTTGTTTTGTACCTTTCAATCTCACCATTGTCCTTATGCTTGACCTTGTACACTCATTTAGAGCCTATGACTTTCTTCCCAGGAAGAAGATCAACTACTTTCCAAGTCTCATTTTCTTCTAGTGTAGCAATTTCTTCTTGCATTACTGCAACCCATTCTGGACTCTTAGATGCTTCCTTGAAAGTTAAGGGCTCAAATGTAATTGAGAGAGTAGTAAAAAAGGATTTATAAGAACTACTCGCTTTAGAGTAAGTGACATAGTTTCCAATTGGAAAGAGACAGGCATTGTGAGTCTGATTTGAATGGATTGAAGGTTTAGATATTATATAATCCTTGTTTATCTACTTGGTCTTGTATTGGATGATTCAAACATAGTAGTACCAAGTGTTTGTTGTAGGAGCAAGTCTTGTTGCAACTAAAGTTCTATTTCCCTCTTCAGTTTTTGGTAATGTGTTCTCTATTTCCTGCATGTTAGTATTTGATGGGAGTTCATCATCAACTTGTATGGCATTTTCTGGCAAGTTGTCAGCATGATCTTCATGAGATGTATCAAGTACTTGACTAGGCGTTGCCTCATGTACTGTGTCATTTCCACAGACTCCAGGTTCCAATGATGTAGTTGAGCATACTGGCACCATAAAGTCATCCATGATGCCGGAAGGTGCATTTGATCTAAACCTGAAAGGAAATTCATGTTCTACAAATCTGACATCTCTACTTACATAGAATGAATGTGACTCTACATCAAATACTCTATATCCCTTTTGAGTTTCAACATATCCCATGAATACTCCCTTTCTTTCTCTAGGAGAAAACTTGTCTTGATTGAAAAAATTGGATGTAAAACAAAGACAACTAAATACTCTTAGATGTCCTATATTTGGCTTAGTACCATACAACAACTCATGTGTAGACCTTCCTTGTAAAATTGATGTAGGGAGTTTGTTAATTAGATACAATGTTGCCTTTGCACAATGTCCCCAATAAATTATAGGAATAGAGGCTTGGAAATTTAGGGGTCTAGCAGTATTAAGAATGTGTCTATGCTTTCTTTCAACCATTTCATTTTGTTGGGGTGTGTATGCACAAGAACTTTGGTGCACTATGCCAAGAGATGCAAACAAGTCTTTACATTTTAAATTCATGAATTCTACACCATTATCATATCTAATTGTTTTCACCTTAACACCAAATTGTGTATTCACCATTAACAAGAAGTCTTTCAATACAGTTTGAACTTCAATTTTCGAATGAATCAAACAAAGCCATGAATACCTGTTGTAATCATCTACTATTGTAACAAAATATTGCTTCCTATCATAGGTTGGTGCTTTATAGGATTCCCACACATCAACATGTATCAACTGAAATAGAACACTAGACTTGTGTAAACTATCATAGAAGATTGGTCTACTTTGTTTGGCTTGAGGACATATATGACAACATGGTTGCTCTTGTTAGAACAAGAATGATGATAGTCCAAAAAATTATAAATAAGAACTTGCTTGGCTTAGAGGCACGTTAATACGTTTCTTGAAGATAGTTGGAGTCTCTCCCACGAG
>JBCEWC010019680.1:0-11296 GCA_038996855.1 Solanum aculeatissimum
CGATTTATGTCATGTAAAGGATATTTTCGTGCATGTTTTCCTCAAGCAATTGTTGGAGGCGCAAGTTCTTGACAAAGGTAAATATAGTTTTTTAGAACAATTAGTGTTCCACAGAAGCATATCATCATTTAACATGATTTTAAATTTTTAAGTATCTTATATTTTGATTTTATCCTCATTTTATTTTTCATTAATGTACACCGAAAAATCAATATTTTAAAAACACCGAATAAAATCGAACCGAACTGAAATATTTCGATTCGGTATATGGTGCACACTTTTTCAAAATCGAAAATCAAAAAAACGAATCGAAATTTGCTAAAACCGAACGCCCACCCCTAGATACGGATGATATTTGCATGCATGGCCAGAAACTAAACGTAGTTCAACTGTTTAAGAGTCTAGATACAATATAATTAATTATTTATTATCATTCCGACCTCTTTTCTAGACAATTACTTAATCAACATACGGAGATTAGAAAGTAGAACTTTAATTTAGGAGTAATAATTTTTCTTTTCCTTGGGACATGTAAATCTACTCCATAAATAGCAAAGAATGCATAATGGATCTGGGGATTGATCATAAAATAGATTATCATAAAAAACTTTTCCTTTTTGAGCTTATAAGTCTAGGTTTAGCTTAATCCTTATCCTTCATTATCCATTTATCCCATATAAACACTTTAATTTGGAGAGAATTTATCTTAAAATTTTGTCATTTATCATCATGGCTACAATCATCACTACATGAAAATGTTGATCCTCTCTCATCCTCTTATCCTCACAATTCTTTTGTGGTCGGCAAATCCATCCAATTCCGGCATAGTGGAAAGGAGAAAAAAAGAAAAAAGAAGGGCGTTATCTTCATGTGAGTTAAAAAAAAAAAAAGAGCAATGATTTCCAGCTTTGGTTCTTTTTGCCACGTTTAGCACTGACTATGCTACATTTGAGGCACTACAAGCTTCCTTTACTTTTTGTTGATTTCTCTTTTTAATTTCCTTTTATAAATTTGCTTTTCATTTTATCTTCTGTTTCAACATATTCTTTAGGCATAATATATAAATGTCTTCTTTAATTTAATTTTTATCTGATATTTGTGTCCTTAAATTTTGAATGTCCACGAGTAAATACTTAAGACTCATATAGAACAAAACACGTAGATTCACACATATTTATTTCTATTCTATGCGGTAATTCATGTCCTATGCAACATCTTATGTATGTATTATGTCACGAAAAATGTATGTGTCTAATTATTTAATTTTATATAAATTGAAGTGTTTATTTATTCATACCTAAAATTGAAGAGCGTAAGTGTCAGATGAAGCGTCGAGTTGAAAGACGTATTTATCAACATATGCTTCTTTTTCTTTTTCTTTTTGGAACTTCAATCATAAATTCGCGAGTAAGCCTCCTTCAAGTTAAATTCCTTTTAAAAATGGTGTATTTTGTTCTAGCATTTAATTAAACTATATGCATTAATTAAACTTAGTGTATTTTAACAAGTGCGTACATAGAAGGTAATTGCACAATTTATTTTTGTACTGAGTATGCTTCTTATGGATTGTTATCTTCAATATTTTGACATGACCTAATAGTGTAAAGGTTAAACTGATAATCCCTTAAACTCGATTAAACAGCATTTTTTAATCAATTGTTACTTAAAGCATCAAATTTTTGTTTAATTAACAGTTCCATCGGTGATTAGGAATGACAAATTTAACTAATATTAATATCAATCATAGAGGGTATTTTCACAAGCTAAGGTAGGAGTCCAAAAGAGGAAGTTTAAAAAAGTAAAATGCCCTTTGCACTATAGAGGAGCCATTGTCCTCTCGGCCTTTTTCCCTATTTGTATCCTAATGGCGTTTTCTTCTTGTCGCTGTCTTTGGTTTTTCATTCGGTGCGTTTAAAATTCATATTGGAGTTTTCATAAAATTGGAATTAGGTACTGAAGGATCCATTTAGGGGTAGTGTTTCCATCATAATTTTTTTCATACCTAGGACTCGAACTCGAGACCTTTGGTTATAAATGAAATAGTTCCACCACTATACCAAAGTCCATATTGGTGCACTCCTGTTAGGAAGTAAAGAGGAATTTGTACTTTTAACTATAGAATATCAAAAATACTACCTCCATCCAATTTTATTTGGCTCCGTTTGACTCGACACAGTATATAAGAAAAAAGAAAGACATTTGAAACTTGTGGTCTCTTGTGTGGCTCTAAATCATTTCATTAAGGGTAAAAGACAAATTTTAAAATTAAAATATTTTTATTTATAATAAAGTGACATTCTTTTTGAAATAGACTAAAAAGGAAAGGGAGCCATATAAAAGTGGGTTCAAAGAGTAACAATTTTGAACTCACTGAACTGTTTAACTAACAAACGGCCAAGATTGAGTTAACTATAAAGGAATTGAGTAAGTGTACAGTTGTACCTTGATAATTTAGTTAGTTACATAGTTGGTTACAATTAGTTAGAGTTAGTTACAATTAGTTGTAGATGATCATGCAATTAGTTAGAAGTGATTAGTAAGCCATTAAGCTAGTTGTATATATACACTGTTATACTCACTACATATTCAATACAGTTGAATCAAATGAATTCCTCAAAACTTTCTCTCTCGAATCCAAAAGCTTAACATGGTATCAGAGCAAGTTGAGTTGGGATCGAAGGAATTCGTACACATGCAGTGAAGAATTCATATGATTCTTGTATGTCTTGCCTAGTTTTTCTTTGATTTTGAAGTCAATTGTGGGAACCTTCGTCTTTCTCCTTTCTCTCAATGGATGTTACCGGAGGTGCAATAGGAACTCCGTCGGCAAGTGCGCATGTGACTACAATAATTAATCATCTTTATTCATTGTATTTGTATCCATCAGATGCACCGGAATCCCTTAATGTTGGGATTATGCTCACCAGATCTGACAATTGTACTCTGTGGAATAAGGCTATGCAGTTGACACTTCTCGAAAAGAACAAAGTGGGATTCGTTGATGGAACAATAACGAGAGATCAACATTCAGGAAATCTAGCTCGATTATGGGATCATTGTAACACAATTGTAGTTTCTTGAATTCTTTGTAATGTAAGTAAAGATCGACATGGAGGAGTACTTTTTTGTTCAAACGCACAAATAATTTGGGAAGATTTCAAGGAGAGATTCAAAAAGGTTAATAGCTCACGAGTTTTTCAATTGCATAAATATATTTTTACGCTTGTACAAGGTATTTCATCAGTATCAATTTACTACTCTAGGCTTAAGGATCTGTGGGATGAATACGATTCTATCATGGCTCCACCTTCCTGTAATTGTCCTAAATCCAGAGAATTTTTTTAACATCTACAGTACCAAAGAATATTGCAGTTTCTCATGGGACTTAAATGATAGTTTTGGTCAGACTAGGAGTCAAATTTTATTGATGCAATAGATTCCTAGTATCAACTAAGTATATGCCATGATTAACCAAGATGAAAGTCAGGAAATGGTAGCAGGTTCGAGTAGAATGATATCTAAAAATATGACCCCAACAACAATATTTACCTCTAAGCCTAGTCATGGAAGTCAATGTCAGAAGAACTACAATCCAAATGCATTTTGTGATTTCTGGCATATGAAAAGCCACTTGAGGATCGTACTATTATAAGCTGATGAAATGTGATTTTTGTCACAAAACTGAACATCTCAAAGTTGACTGTTATAGACTAATTAGATATCCACCAGATTACAAAGGTAAGAGAGAAACTGTTATCGCAGGGAATTCTGTGTATCATGCAGGCAACATGAAAGAGATGGAGACAATGGTTTATCACAATCAGAACCACAACACCAACATGATGTCTCAACATCCCCATAATGAACAGAGCACATACCACCAACACTTAGCAAACCAGTCAACTATTCCTATACCTATGCTCACACCCGATCAATACCAATAACTGCTCAAAATGCTTGATAAGTCCACTATTAATGAAACACATGGTGCAACCAACATGACAGGTAAATTTTTCTTAAATAAATAGGCATTCATAAAATGGATAGTAGATACTGGTGCTACTAATCACAAGATAGGTGATCCTAAGCATTTACATCATGAGAGCTTGATAGAAAATACAGGATAGGTTCAATTACCCACAGGAGATTCTGCACAAGTGTCACATGTTGGAAACTGCCACTTAGGAGGAGGTGATGTTCTTAAAAGAGTATTATGTGTACCAATATTCAAGTTTAATCTCATGTCAGTATCAAAAGTGACAAAGGACTTAAACTAGTGTGTCACTTTCTTTCCAAAATGTATTTTTCAGGATCTCTCATCTGGGAAGGTGAGGGAGATTGGTGAGGAGGAGGATGAGCTTTATACATTGTGTTCATATTTGGAAAAGAGAGATGTAGGACTACAAAAGTGCTTGGTAGTGACACAAGATGCTGATCCTGTCACCTGGCATCAAAGATTATGCCACGTGTCAATGAGTGTACTGAGAAAAATTCATGTTTTCCATAGCTTTGGGAATAAGTTTTCTTTGAATAATTGTGAGATCTGTCCTCTTGATAGACAAAATAGACTACCATTTCCACATAGTACCAGTAGATCTACTCATGCTTTTCAGTTAATTCATATGGATATTTGGGGTCCTTTAAAAGTAAAAACTTTTGATTGGATGAGGTATTGTCTGACTATTGTTGATGACTTTTCAAGATGGACATGAATTTTCTTGATGAGATTAAAATCTGATGTTGTTTGTATTCTGAAATATTTCTTTCATGAGATTGAAACTTAGTTTGGAAAAAGAATTTAGAGAGTGAGATCGGATAATGGATCTGAAGTTTTTAATGCTAACTACTTTTCTCAAGCTTAATGGTGTTATGCATGAAAGTTTATGTCCTTATACACCTCAGCAAAATAGTGTAGTTGAAAGAAGACATATACATATACTTGAAACTGCAAAAGCTATGTGTCACGATCCAAGAGTAGGTCCTAGATGTGACATGACGAAAGAGAACCCGAGTGTCCTTGATCAAGCCAACTTAGAATCATCACACATATCATCTGTTTGGAAGCGTGTAACATATTAAACAACACATAAGTCTAAGGGATTCCGAGGCTTTGGACTCAACCTATGGGGATATTTTCGGGAATGGGGTAAGCATGAATCACACAACACATAGTAATTACGTTCTAAGGGGCGGGTAATTATGACTCAAGCTATGGGGGCAAGAAAGGGTTAGGGACTTTCCTTATAAACACATTCCCATCCAACAACTCATAATAACATAAACGAAAGCATAATAAAAAACATAAATAACCATAGCAAACGTAGACAATCCTAGCATCTCAAATAAACACATAGAGCAACATACAATAGAATCCGATAAGTACCCAACAATGCCTCTACATAGATTATGACGGGGGCCTCAACATAATCCGGGCTCACCCTCAAGTCACAAGATAGCTAAAACGAAAGAAAACATAAGATAGAGGAAGCTGGGTGTTGCCCTTGGAGTATAGGGCTCACCGCTAACAATAAGTCCAAGATCTCAACTAAGCGTCTAACGGTGGTGGATGAATGTCATTGTCGGTCCCTACATGGTTAGATCATGTACACAAAGAGTATGGGTTAGCACATATAATACACTAAGTATGCGGGCATGCCATGCACATGAACATGAACCTACTAAACAAGATAGATGACAAGGGCCCATATATATATAGAAGGAATATATATAAGAAATGAGAGAATATGATAACAATATGCCGTGAAGTTCCATGATGTATGAATGCAAACCTACATATTATAGCGGGGATGTGACCTCAACTGATAACATGAGAGACCAAGCGAGCTACTACTTGGAATTGGACTACTTGCTAGGTAGATCCCAGGTCAATCCTTAAAAAGGGGATACAAGTCAATCCCATCTAGGGAGATAATTCATGTTGGCACATGGTTTGACGAAAAGGAGTATGGACCCTTGGAGATAGTCCACCCCGACTCCAATCTCTTGGTACTGAGTCTCATCCCACGGGAATACATATACATATACATATACGAGCTTCAAAATGGAGGTTCAATACTTCAAATCAAGAAATGCAAAGTTGGCTACAAGCCCAAATCATATTTCAAGTCTTTCTATAATTAGGCTAAAAAGCTAAACACGAGTTTCAATAATCATATCCATAGACCAATGCATAGGAGTAGCTCATTCTAACATAACAATATGATGTAAAGACTCAAAATGCTCAAAGAGCCATATCAAGACTAGATGTGATCACATTCTAGTCAATTTCCATGTTTTACCAAAATCAAGTCAAATCATATCAAGAGTTTCATCAATTCAAACCTTCCATGCTCATGAATGCAAATGCATGAATGATCAATGAATAACATGGGTAATTGATATCAACATTTAAATCATCATAACAAAATAGATTCATAATTAAATCATAATGAAATCAACAATTAAAATCATAATGAAATCAACAATTAAAATCATAATTCATACTACCCATGTTTGAATTGAAGAATTAAGGGGACACACATTTTTGAATCTTCATAAAATAAATGGAATTCAACAATTTAGGACTTAATTCACTTTAAAATTAACAATTAAATACAACCCACACTTCAATTTAATCAAAACAACAATAGATTTAAAGATCCATTTGCAAGGTAAGCTTAATTTCATAAAAAATTGAAGAAGAAGACTTTTTGGGTCTTCATGGTTGAAAGGAGAACCATGAATCAATTCCATATACCTTGATCAATCAAGAAGAATTTGAAGAAGAATTGAATTTTCCCCTTGATTCCCAAGCTAGTCTTCCATGGAGATGGAGAGCAATTTGAGAGAAATGGAAGAGATTAAATTGAATAGAAGTGAATAGGGTTAAATCAGGGGTTTATGGGGGTTTAAAAATTCAAAATCGACCTTAGAATTAGTTAAAAATTACAATTAAACCATTAATAAAATGAAGAAGAAAACTAAAACTGCCACTGGACGGAACGTACTACACGTACCATGTAGTGACTCACAGTCCGTGAGCCTTGCCGTGAGGCCTCACTTGATGTCGGGTCTCAACTCTAGAAACGGTAGAAAAAATTTGAAGCATTATCCATACGGACACTACATGGACCGTGAGAGTCCACACGGTTCGTGAACCCTTCTGTGAAGCCATACTTAGTACACCTTTGCTCATAAAGATTCTATACTTAGAGAAATTCTTCATCTCGTAACTGCACGACCAGGCACACGGGCCGTGAGGCTTCACATGGATCGTGAGGGAGTCCTTGGAGCCTCACTTGGATCATGGACTTGGCATGGAGCCTTGGTAGCTCAGTGGAACTTCACACGGGCAAGGCTCACGAGCCGTGAGGCCTCACACGGATCGTGAGCTGGTCTATGGAGCCTCACTTGGCTCGAAGTCTTGGCTCAGAGTCTTGACTGCTCACTGGAACTTCGCACGGACCCAACTCATAGGCCTTGAGCCTCCACACGGACCGTGAGTTCCATAGTGAGGCAGTGCCTTAGCCAATAATTTTCCTCCTTTTCCAGAATGCCCCTCTGCACTGATAGTCCCACTGTGAAGGCCATAACTTTCACGTCCAAATTTTTAATAGAGTGAAACCAAGTGAGTTGTGAAGATAATTCAAAGAGCTTCAATTTGATAGGTAGTGTCTCACACAGTTCATTCCGTACCAAGGGATATGGCCGTTTACATTTAATACTCCCACAAGACGTCATGCAAAATTCACTAGCGCGATTTGTCTGACTATGGCCACATAAGAGAGATCCAAAATGATCACTAGCCAACCAAAGTAGACTCAAATTAGACCTCAATCATTCATTATAAGGTTCAAAAATTTCTGATCATTACACTATGAAATTTAAAGCTAGCTTTCTTGATAAATTTTGGGGTCTTTGTATACAAGCTGTTATGTATGTCCTAAACAGAATACCTTCTACTGTCCTAGGTGATGTATCTCCTTTTAAGAGATTGTATGGAAGAACTCCTTGACTTGATCACATGAGAGTCATTGGATATCTGTGTTTTGCCATTAATCTTACTAAACAGGATAAATTTAATCCAAGAGCAGTGAGGGCTGTCTTAGTAGGATATGGGACCACTCAAAAAGGCTATAGATTATATGATCTGGATAGTATTTTGTTAGTAGGGATGTGATGTTCATGGAGAATATTTTTCCTTTTAAAGGAAGCTTTACTGACCAGTAAAGCCAGGATAATCCTTACAATATTTTTGCATATGATGATTTAGTTACAACCCCACCTATTCACATTCATGATCCTCCAAATACTGTTTTATTACCCCATACTAAGCCTCCAACGGCTACTTCTCCAGTTTATCCTACTGAGCCTCCACTTAGTGCTTCTAATCCACCTACTGTGAGAAGATCTAATAGAGAATCTATACCACCTATTTGGCATAAGGACTATGTCACTAAAGCTGGTTCAAGTAATTGCTTATATTCTATTGCCTCATTCTTATATTATGCAGGCCTCTCACAATATTATCAAAGTTTCATTTCCAAGTTCTTAGTTGAAACAGAACCTACAAGTTACACAAAAGCAGATAAGGATGTAAGGTGGATAGATGCCATGAAACATGAAGTACAGGCGCTGGAAGACAATAAAACTTGGGAATTGGTGGATCTACCCAAGAATAAAAAGGCCATAGGATGCGGATGGGCTTACAGAATCAAATACAATACAGATGGGACAATGGAGAGATTTAAAGTCAGATTGGTTGCTAAGGGGTATAATGAAAAGGAAGATTTTGATTATCAAGAGACCTTTTCACTTGTAGTTAAGATGGATACTATAGGTGTGTCATTTCCTTTGCAACTGCTAAACATTGGACAATTCATCAAATGGATGTCTACAATACTTTTCTACAAGGAGACCTATATGATGAAATGTACATGACCATTCCTACTAATTTTTATAAGAAAACTGGAGATACTAAAGTATGTAAGCTACTGAAATGTCTTTATGGCTTAAATCAAGCCTCAAGACAATGGAATATTAAACTCATCACTGCTTTGATTTCATATGGTTTTCAACAAAGTACAAGGCATTATTCTCTTTTTACCAACAGGGTGATAAATTGGTGATAGTGCTTGTATATGTGGTTGACCTTTTGGTAACTGGTAATGATATCCCTATGATACATAACACGAAAATAACCCTGCAAAGTGCCTTCAAGATCAAGGATCTGGGGAACTTAGATATTTCCTTGGCCTAGAATTTGCAAGGATCAAGGATGGAATACTTATACATCAAAGGAAATACGCTCTGGAAATCATATCAGACATGGGACTAGCAGGAGCCAAACCTATCTCTACTCCTATGAAAATGAATCAAAAGCTTACTACAGTAGAATTTGATAACACCATATCATCCTCACCACCTGATCCTCTCTTACAGGACCCCACTTGCTATCAGAGGATAGTTGGTAAGTTGTTATACTTGACTACCACTAGGCCAGACATACCTTTTATTGTGCAATGCCTAAGACAGTTCATGCATTCCTAAAAAATATCACACATGAATTCTGCTATTCGTTTAGTCTGATATATTAAATTAGCCCCTTGTATGAGTATTTTAATGTCATCAACTGACAATTGTGATCTACAGGTGTTTTGTGATGCTGATTGGGGAACATGTATTAACAGTAGAAAATCTATAACTAGATACTTGGTTCAACTTGGTGATTCTTCAATTTTTTGGAAATCTAAGAAGCAAGCCATAGTCTCCCGAAGTTCAGTAGTTGAGTATCGAGCCATGGCCTCAACTGTTGCAGAAGTCATTTGACTTGTTGGCCTATTTCAAAAACTTGGTGTATTCATTAATTTTCCTGTCCCTCTTTACTCAAACAACACATCTGCTCTTCAGATTGCTGCCAATCCTATTTTTTATGAACAAACAAAACATATCAACATCGATTGTCATTTTGTTAGAGAAATGATTCATGATGGTTTGATTTCTGCCACTTATTTTTGCTCATCTAATTAACGATGTGCTAACCAAAGCTCTTGGACATGGTCCTCATGCTCATCTTATGTCCAAGCTAGGAGTGAAGAACATCCTCATACCTCCTAGCTTGGGGGGGGGGGGGTATAAAGAAATTGAATAAATGTACAACTGTACCTTGATAATGTAGTTATTTACCTAGTTGGTTACAATTAATTTAAGTTAGTTACAATTAGTTTTAGATGATTATGCGATTAGTTAGAAGTGATTAGTAAGTCATTAAGCTAGTTGTATATATATACTGTTGTACTCACTACATATTCAACACAATTGAATCAAATGAATTCCTTAAAACTTATTCTCTCGGATCCAAAAGCTCAACATTAACATGATTTTTATGAAATAAAAAAAGAATGTTGAAACTTTTTACTCTAGGTTTGACATTTTAATCACAAAATACTTGGGTAGATTGATTTTCTGGTATCAAAAGATCTAAGCAAGTTTATTTTTTTTATCACTTCACAAAATGTATTATATTCACTAGGGGTGTACATGGACCAGTTTGATTCGAATTTTTTAAATATCAAACCAAATTATTTGTGTCAAATTTTTTAATATATAGATCAAACTAACCAATAAAACTCGAGTTTTTCAACCTCGGGTTTTTTGGGTTTGTTCGGGTTTCTCGAGTTTTTTTTTGAATTTTTTTTAAATTCCCGTGTTTTTGAGTTTTTTCGAATATTTTGATAAAGTATTTATAAAAAAACATATAATTAACTTATGATTCAAATATTTCTTTGGTCCTACCAAAATACAAAAATCTAGGATGTTTTTAAGAAAAACACAAAATATGATATTAGTGAAGATACAAAAGTATTCAATAAAAAATAATAATGAGATCACATAAAATAAATATTGCAGATGAATGTAAGTCATAATGAAGATGATCCTAATTTTAAAGTACTAAATTATGCTAAAATCAGTCATAATGAACACATCATAATTTTAAAGTACTAATCATGGTAAAATACGTGTGATAAGTACTTATTAATTACATGAGTAAACATTAAAGAAAAATTGAAATTAGATTATGTATTTTAATTATCTAAACCAATGTAAAACAAAAGAACAAATGTTCAATATTATTATCACTCTTAGTGTTGGATTAATTTTTTTTTGCTAGTATTAATATTGATTGATTTTTGATTTGTGCTTTAGAGATACTAATTTGAAAAACTTACCTAAATATACCATATTTAAAAATTATTTACCATTTATAGCTATATAAATTTATCTTAATACATGTATA
>JBCEWC010019681.1:0-11296 GCA_038996855.1 Solanum aculeatissimum
ATTCTTTGTTTCTTGAGTTTCATGACATTGCATGCATTCATGAGCACGAAAATGATTTAAATGATGTTTTCACATGAATTTTGAAATATATTTGAGTTAATGCATGGTCCCTTGATGTATTGGTAAGCATGTCTCTTGTTTTGTGATTGATGTCCTCAAGTCCTAGTCTTAGCTCATTCAAGGACAAATGTTCCCAAGGGGGAGATGATGTAACGACTAGAACATTTTTGAAAACTCCTTAGGGTTGGTCTTTTATGATGTTATACTGGTCATGGTTTAGTTTTGGTATCCACGAGTTGAGTTTAAGTGGTCGAACGCAAAACAGATCATTTGGTGGCCTAGAGAGGCCATTTGGATAGTAGCATTTGAGCTAGCATAAATTTTGCTGCAGGTTGAAACGTGTAGGATTCTACATATCAAATTGAAGATCTTTGTGTTAGCTTCGCAACGCAACTGGTTTCACTCGATTCAGAGTTGGAATGAGAAAGTTATGGCCAAAACAGTGGGATTGCCTGAAATTCGAAAGACATTGGAGATATGCCCTCAAAAGGGCCCAAAGCAAGGGCACGTACCGTGAGACTTGGAACGGTCCGTGTGGGGGTCTTTTCCATGGAACATTGAGTTGGGGTGTCCATGAACCACCCCAAAACATAAGTCATGGCCCACGGACCACCCCACGGTCCGTGAGCCTTGAAACGGTCTGTCAAGTGGTCCGTTGAGTGGGAAAGAACCTTGGCCAAGGCTGGGGATTGATTCTTGGGCCAAGTGTGTCTCCACGGACCAGTACACGGTCCGTGTGAAGCCACACGGTCCATGAGTCCTCCCGTCAAGTGGTCCAGAAAGTCCTCCGAGAGTTCACATTGAAAATTTGCTGAGTGTCGTTTGATGGTGCAGTTGACGGTCCGTGTGGCAGGTTCATGCGCACTGTAGCTCCACCATTTGGCTCTTCTTGGAAATTAAAATTCTATTTCATTAAAGGTAATTTCATGATTTAATAAATCCCTAAGCCCCTTTAAGGTATTCTAAAGTCTCCTAAGCCCCTAAATCAAGACCTAAACCCTCATTCATCTATTCTAAGCCTCCTCCATTCACTTTGAAAATTCTAAAATCCTCTTGACCTCCATTGAAGAAACCTTGAAGAAATTGGGGAAGACAACCTAGGCTTGATCAATTTTGCAATTCCTTTGGTGAAATCAAGGTATGTGGGATTTGATTCAAGGATCTTCTTTCATCCTTGAAGACCCAAGAACCCTAACCTTTTAAATTCGATTTTAAGTTTTCAATTAAGTTATGAGTTCTTCCATTATTGATGTAGTTTAGTGTTGGAAATTGTGTGTTGTAGTTTTTAGGTGATTTGAACATGGTTTTAAGCTTGAATTTATGAATGTTCATGGAAACCCTTATTGATCAACTTGCATGTCCCTTTTCATGATTTAATTAAGCATGAGTAACTTGCATTATGACATATTTATGGATTTTCACATGATTTATGATGAATTACCTTTCAAATTGTGAAATTAAGCTTGAATTCCATTACCCATGTTCTTGATCTACATTCATGGCATATGCATGGTTATTGTTATGATGAAACTCTTGATGAATCTCTTGATGAAACTCATATTTTGAATGTAATGTAAGACTTGTGATCACATAGTCCCTTGATATGTTATGTCTCTTGGAGCATCTTGGGTGCTTGCACCATCTTGATATGATATGATATGATATGATATGATATGATATGGAGCTACTCCTTTGCATGAAGCATGACATGAAGGTTTATTTAGCTTTTTAGCCCCATGATGCATAATTTAGAACTACGTTAAACTCTTGATAAGTATGAACAAACTATTTGAAAGTATGTTTGGCTCCTAAGACCAAGTATGCATGATTTGAAGTTTAAGTGTTAGATTTCCGTTTAAAAGCATGCATCTATCTTTATGTATACGTATTCTTGTGGGATGATGGCTTAGTACCGAGAAGGATTGGAGTAGTAAGAGGGCTATCCCAGTGGATCCCACTCCTTTCCCGAAACTATGGGCCTACATAGGTTGCTACCGAAATGACCGGGTCATAAGGTATGCCCTTGATATGATATGATATGATATGTTCATGATATGCTATGCCATGTAAACCCTTCTGAAATGACCGGGTTGTAAGGAAGGTGGCCATCACACCAAAATGACCGGGTCGTATGGTGTGGTTAAGATTACCTTTTGCAAGTAGTCTTCTCCAATCCAATGGGGGGTCACATTGGGCAAGGTCATGTTGTAGCTCACATGGACTTTTATTGTCGGTTATGGTTCCACCCCCTCTATACTACGCATTATGGCATTCATGTATCATGACTTACATGGCATATTGATATATTGTCACTTCCTATATTCACTTCTAAATATGTGCCCTTGACATGTAGGTTGTTATAGGTTCATGTGCATGTGCATTTTCATGCCCGCATACTTAGTACTTTATTGTGCTAACCTATACTTTTGTCTACATGCTCCAACCATGTAGGTGCCGGCGACGACTTCCACATTCCACCGAACAACGTGTGATTAATCTTGAAGACTTGCACTAGTGGTGAGCCCTTTTGTTCAAGGGCAATAGCCATTTTCTTTTCACCTAGCTTTATTATGTCATTTATTTCATTTATTTATTGAGGGTGACCCTCAAACTATATCGAGGCCCCGTTTCATCTATGTAGAGGCTTATGGACAAATTCTAAACTCTTGTACTCCAACTTGAAATGTTGAATGTTATGCTTATGGAAACTTTGCTTATTAGTCTTGATTATGAGAATTGTCATTTATTATGCTTATGATATGAATGTTAGGGATTTGAATGACTACGTGCTTATGTGGTAAGTCCCATAATCTCGGTGTGCCCCCATAGTTGAATTCCCCTTTCCCATTCCCTTAGAGATTATTGTTAAGTGTTACGTGAACTCGTGTTTATCCCATTCCCGGAAATGTCCCCATAGCTTGAGCCCCAAGTCCCGAATCCCTTAGAGCTTATGTGTTATGTGCTTAGCTTTCGCATTTCCAAACCGATGATGTGTGTAATGATGCTATGATGGCTTGATCGAGGACTTTTGGGTTCTCCTTCACCATGTCACATCTAAGCCCCTATCCGGGTCGTGACAGGTAGGTTATAGGCTACTTAATTCTTTGTGTGCTAAGATTTATGGTGATTTAAAGTTGGCTCTTGCATAATCCAAAGTGAAAAACTTAATCGGTAGGGAGGTTTTGAACTCAACTAAGCACTAGAGGTCTCTCATGACCCAAACTCACTTCAAACACACTTCTCACCTATATTCATGATCCTTAAAATGTAAGCACAAGTAAGATATTACTAGGTTCAATCTTATGTATCTGTGATGACGAATTACCAGATCTTAATAGTAGAATTGTGAGGTGTTACAGTGTGCGAACAAATCAACAATGGGGAGGGGAAAAACAAAACAACTAAGACCTTGTTAGAGGTTAGAATTATAGAAAAAATAAACACATATTAAAAAATCTCCCTAAAATGCAAGAGACCTCATTGAGCCAAAGGTAGGCCTAATATAACAAGAAAGTGATTCATGATAATGAATTCAAGCCGTAATTTATGAATTGGAGTTTAGAGTTAGTATAAGCAAAAGAAAATAAAGATAAGGCTATTTATTAGAAAGTCGAACTAATACATCATAAGAAAATAAAAATAATTTTGCATGAAATAAAAACCTAAGGGGAGAAAGGATGACATGGGGGAAATGACTAGAATAAAACCAAGGTTTTCAAATATGGAGATCTTTATACATAGGGATGATTTTCTCTTTCATCTCTGGAGTGATGCCATAGTCCCTATTAACCAGACTATGGGCCCAAGCTTTCTCTTCCAAGTCTTCAAATCCAGGACATCCACCTTGATCGAGGTCTATTCTTTCAGCATCTTCTAGGAGCTAGACATAGTACTCAAGTGTGCAGTAAGATCAAGGATCTTGGACTTGGACATTGATGACCCTCTCCCATCTTCCCATTATGTCTTGGACTTGTGGAATTCCCTCCCCAAAGTCGTACTCAACTATATTCATGTTAGAGCGCATTAGGATCATTTCAATTAGCCCAAACTGACAAAGAACTCGTAGAGGGGCATATGGATGAACCCTTTTCAGAACAATGAGTTTGATGTAATAAAGTTCATCACCCCTTACCTTGGCATGTTGGATGCGCAACCAACTATACTTCCATTGAATTTGATACCCAAAGAGTCCCCTTATAAAACATACCATTCTCAGTCCCCTCTGGAGCATTGAATCTAGACATCCTTCTCGTGTGAGTGTGAATCTTATTCCCCATTCCATCTAGACTACCATACATGGTCGGTCGTCTATAGAAGTGCTCAATCGCCCATATTTGTAATAACAAGTTGCACCAACACCCTCATCATTTCAGCTTCAATCATTGGAACTAGAGTTATATTAGTCTGATTTATCCCTCTAGCCAAAGATCGAACCACAGAACTCAAAGAGGTGTCTATTTTACCTCCCTCTCTAGGGAACACCAAAGTACCCAACAATGCAAGGGCGAAGACATTAATGTGATATTTTTTCCACTTTTCAGCAGAGCAAGAAAATTCCTCATTAAAGTTCTTGTGACTATCCTTGTAACCAAAACGAGAGTTTAAAAAATCCAAAGAGATCCAATCAAAGTCAAAAGAGGTCAAATTTGAATTGTATCTCAATCCTAGAGATCTAAGAAATTTCCTTGTCGATTGTTTGTGAGGAATAATCATGCGGCGCCTATGGTAACTTAGTTTGGTGAACCCACCAATTTTCTTAATGATGGGGGTCATCTCGAAACCTCTGAATTTAAAGACCGTTCTTGTAGGGTCCTAGAACCTCAATAGGGCCTTGATTAGGTACTTATTGGGAGCGACGAAGAGGAGAAAGGTCAAACTGCCCAACGTTTGACGAACTTCCATAGCATACTCTTGTTTGATCTCGCTCCACCACCCTTTAAGTCTATGATTCACACATACTACCATGCGGGTGTTAGCAAAATTCGGGCAAGCCATGAAGTCTGCACACAAAACAACACCAAAAAAAGCTCTAAACTCCATTTGACAAATTTAGGCTTGAATTAATCTTATCACGTTTCACAAACATATAGTATGCAAAAATTTTCTATAGGGTAATTGGGCACTTTAGACTTAAATAGGGCAGCTGCTATGATGTAGATTGACCCCCAGGGTCAAACCACCTAAAATGTATGCATGCATGACCTAGTTTCAGGGATAGATAAAACTCTATCCTAGGTTCCAACAAGAGTGGGTTAGACACAAACTGGGTTTCCTATGTGAGAAGGTGCGTGGTCCCATGGTAGCAAAACTATCCACTTACACCACACTTATGCCATCTATCTAGACTTTGGGTTTTGTAGAGAATTTGTGAGAAGTGCAAAGGCACATCATCACAAGAAATAAAAAAAAAAAGAGGGTCCCAAATGGGAGAATATATGAGCGGTATGTAAGTTATGTAAAACAGTAACAATTAGCACGTAGTTTAAAAATAGTAACAAATAAGAATAATAAATAAAACAGTTAGAAATAAATGTAAAGCAAATAAAGGGGAAGGAAAAAGGAATGGGAAAAAGGGAAGAGGGGTTATGTTAGCGGAAAGGGAAAGGAAGAGAGATGTTAGTAGGGAGGGAGGAGGGAATAACAATATTAAAGAGGCAGGGAAAAGGGAAAGGAAGGGTAATGTTAGAGGTGGTGAGGAGGAGGAACATTAAAAGGGAAAGGGAATATAAAAATTAAAGATAAGAGGGAAAGAAAACAATAAAGTTAGTAAAGGAGACAATAATAATAAAAAAATAAATAAAGCAGTTAATAAACCCACATAAGAAACAAATATGTAATGGTTAAAGACTACTGTCCCCAACAGGGCTATCATTCTGTCGCACCTTTTTTTTCTTCAAAGAAAGATGGAAACCTCGACGACGTCGCGACACGACTCTTTTGGTATTTGAATTGGAAGAGTCAACACCTAATGTTTTGAGGTGCATTAGGACAACATTCTAACCTACTATTAAAACTAAGTCCAAGGTCACCAGAGATCGGGTAAGGGATCAAGTTACCTCGAAAAGAAGGTGTTAGATACCCTTCGAGGTTCATAAGTGCGGGTCCCGATCGTATCTCATGTCTTTATGTGGGGGTTAGAACAAGCAAATAAGTCTCTTTATTCTATACAATAACTAAATAGGTGATAGAAAAATAATGAAGTTTATTATTTTTAAACAAATAAACCAGTTAAATCTTGCTTACTTTAAGGAGATTATTTACTACTACGAAAGTTTTGCCTAAGTGATTCAAGCATAATATAACACAAAAGTTATTTCTATTAATTTAAATCTAAGTGATTACATTATTTTAATTATGTTATTTTATTAAGAACTAGCGAGCAAGCAATAAAGAGGGAAAACAAATAAATCAATACAATTAATGCGGATAAAAAACTAAACTACTTCAAAAATAAAATATTTTTAAAAAGAGTTTGGTTGATTTCAAGGAAATTATTTTTGAAAAGTTTTTAAAAAAACATTTATTTTTTTAGGGACGAAACTATGATAATTTATTTATCGCTCCTTCACCCTAGAAACATTTTAATTTTGAGATCGGTCTTAAAAATAATATATATATATATATATTATATTGTTTGAAAAAATAGTAAAAATTTAATATAATATACATATACACACATAAATATTTACGTATAAATATCCAATTATTTTTAAAAAAAAAACAATTGGTAGGTGATACTCCTATGGACGCGTCGGTTAGATCAAAAAATTTAAAAATAGATCTCATAATTTCTTTTGGCTCTCTCACCAACTATATGTTACGAGATAGCTATTTATTTTTTTAATTTTTACGCATTGTCTAGCTCAAGTTTGAAATGAGGCTAGACAATGGTTTTAAAAAAAAGATTTGAGTATAAAATTTGTTTGAAAAAATAAAAAGAAAAAAAAAATCACATAGCACATATTCCCTGCTCCCAATAAATAATAATAACCCCGATTTGTCTATTGTTATTTGTTTTTACATCATTTTGCAAAAAAGTAAAAATACAACAATAACATGATAAAAAAAACTTCTAAGGTCATGCTCCTCCCATCTCAGGTGACTCTTTGTCTTAACTCGGAACTTAAAACCTACTAAACAAAAGAAAGAAGTAATATATGTCAAAATAATAATGTTAATAAAAACACTTACCAATCAAGAAAAATTTGAATAGTAAGAACAAATCGAGAGAGAGAATGATGCAATTTTTACTTTTCTTTTAAGAGAGAGGAGAATATTAGAGAAAAAGTATTTGTTCTTTTTTCGTATTAAATTTGTTGGTGCAAGAGAATAGTGTGAAGTGTAAGTGTGTAGAGTAGAGGGATGTGAAAAATTTTCATGTGAAAAGTATCCCCAACACAATGAGAGAGGGACCTTTATATAGCCACAGGAAACATATTAAATTAAGGAAGAACTTTAATTAAAAAATGGTAAGAAAATATTTCCAAAAGAGAATTTTAAAATCACCAAATATTTTGCCCAAAATAAAGAGGTAAAATATGTGTTAGTAAAAACAAGAATTTATTTAAGGCAATACTTTAATCTAGTAAAATCAGTTCGCACACAAGGATCATTCTATAATAAAAAATGATCATACTCAATCAACCATTACACATAAAAGTTCTATCCATAATTTAAAAAGAAAACAAAACTAAAGACTGGAAAAACTAACTAAACTTACCATAAGTAAAATTAACATATCAATTAATTTGATTTAGACAATAATTTACCACAAAATAAATCAATTAACTTGATTTGATAATGAAATTACCATAAAATAAAAATAATAAATCAATTAATAATAATAATTTTACCATAATTTAGAAAATCAAATATTCAGTCAAAACTTAGCAAAAAATAAGTCACAAGGATTAGTGTCATATTCACCAGATTTTGAGAATGGTAATATGAAGCACAATTAAAGTAATGAATTGGGGATAGTTAATTAGGGGAGGAATAAATAATTACATTTATTAGTATTGATATATTATTAAGCAATCAAGTAAAAGTTTGATCAATTCTAATTAAGGCAGAGACAATAAAAATTACACCGATCAACAAGCCTCAATGATATCAATCAAACTATGTCAAGAATTAAAGGAAAATAGGAAAAATATTGAAATACTAGTAAAGGAAAATTTTCCTAATCATTGAAAAATTCAGAGCATTCACCAAAATTAGGATATCCGCCCAATTTGAGCCGAGCAAAATTAGAAAAATGTTCTCCGACCAAGATTCTTAAGAACAATAATTTTTTTCACAAATAATATAGCATAGAATAGTCCACCTAGTCATCAAACAAGATTAGTTGAAAAAATGCATCTTTGATCAATTGAATAGATTATACCATGGATAAAATTGAACGAATTCATCTTGTAACAATCAAATTGAACCTTTAATCGAGCAACTTTTAATTTTGGTGATTGCATTCACTGGCCGGAGTAACTTCACCGGGGATGGGACTTTGCTGGTGGGGTCTTGGTGCGATTGTTCGCTGCTTTTTTTGGCAAAAGGGGAGCCGTTTTCTATTTCGGGTTTTTTACCAAATTTTTGGATCATTTTGGCGGTTGGTTACTGGCGAGAAAAAGGGTCACTAGTGGGTCGTTTAGTGGTGTCCGGCCACATACAGTGGCGGAGAGATGGAGAGAGAGAAAAGGATGGCGCCGGTGGAGGTGTTTGGACGGAAATTGGAGGAAGAAAAGGGGTTGCGATGGGTAGAGGAGATGGGGTCGCCGGCTAGGGTTTTGCGGGCGTTCTTCCGACAAGAAGAGAGAAGAACGGAGGGGTCATTTGGTACTGATTTTTCCGGCGAAAATGGGTTTTAGCCGATCGAAAATGGAGCAGAACGGGAGAGGAGCGAAGGAAAGGAGTATAAGGGATCACCGATGAGTTTATGGAAAGGGGAAGAGGGGTCGTCATTTGAGTTGCCCACCGACGACATCTCGAGGAGGCGCGAAGTGGGGAGAGATAGGTTGGGCGGCTCTTTGGCATGGAGAGAGAAAGTGAAAAATATTTTGGGTGTATTGGGGGGGGGGGGGGGTGTGAGATATAATTGAAAAGGAAAGAAAGTTGCAAATTAAAATTCGGACATTAGATTAAAATTAATCAATGGACGAGATGTAATTTCTGGAATTTGGGTCAAAATGGGTATCCGGATTCAATTTGGATGAAATTGAAATTGGAATTTAAAATTTGACCACAAAATTGGCCCAATTTAGGTTAGAACTAAAATAAATTGTGAATGGATTGACTAGAATTGAAATAAATTGTATATATATTGACTAAAATTGAAATGAATTTGATTAAAATGACTACGAATTGAACAAATTGGAGAAGAATTGATTAGATTGTATTTTAATTTAATAACCACAATATATAATTATGATATTTTACAAAAATAAAGATTTTATGTAAAGAAAATACGTAATATATGCTAAAAAAGTTATGCAAAAAAATTTGAATATCTTAAAATTATTATTTAAAATTGATAAAATAAGATAATAAAAAATATCTAACGCATTCAAAATATGATATTAATATGTTAATAATAATAATAATAAATATTACTACTACCACTATTATTACTACTAAAGCAATTATTATTATAATAATAAAAGTAAATAATAATAATAATAAAAAGTAATTTTAAAATGGCAAAAAAATTACCGAGCAAATTTTAAAAGTTTTAAAAATATATTAAAAATACGTAATTATTTGGATAAAATTAAAAATAAATCCATTTATTTAAAAAGTTTTAAAAATATCTATTTTAATCAAATGACAAACTAAAGTGGGTATAGATCGGTCAAAATTAGGTATCAACACAGCCGACCTGTGATCATGTGATATTGGGAGTTAAGTTCTATTGTGATTTGGTTGATCAGATTGTGTGTGGGTGTACCTTCTGGGCTTATGGGGCCCTGGTTGGTGTAAAGGCATATATACTAGGGCCTTGCACAGACGTACAACTCTATGCCTCAGTTAGGGGCAGTGGTGGTATGAGACCGCACAACTTCATTAGTAAGTGTTGATGTTCAACACTTGATTTTGTTCGATTTATCATTGTTCTTCACTTTGGTTGGTTCAATTGTGGTTTGAGGATTTCCATACATTCTATGCCTTGATCTGAGTTCGTTTCACTATACTGCTATAGTTCTCCATATATTTGAGCTTTATATATATTTACTATTTCACTCGGTTGGCCGATGATGCCTATTGGGTGTCCTTTTTTAGTACTCACCCCTACATATGCATCTTCTAATGGTGCAGGTCTAGGTACAGGTACAACCCGTGATAGTTCAGTTGGGGAACTTCGGGAGCACTCAAAAGACTTTTGGGAGCACCGGAAGCTCTGGCTTTTTCTCATTCTCTTTCCTGTTGATGGTTGTCTTTTGTATCCAAATATTGGCCTTGTTTAGTAGTGTTATGTATTTGTAGAGTCACTCTGATTTTGTGTATTATATAGTTATTTATGTATTTATATGATATGACCTTGCATCTATATAGCTCTGTACAGTTGACTTCCAGGTTCTGGATAGGGTTTAGTAAATCCTATACCAAATCCGGGACTAACAAGGCCGCCTCACCTAATTCAAACCAACCAACCAGAGATCTACACCTCCTACCATACAAAGCTTCAAATGGAGCCATACCAATGCTAGCATGAAAGCTATTGTTGTAGGCAAACTCAATGAGCGGTAGATGATCATCCCAATTTCCTTTGAATTCCAACACACAAGCCCTCAACATGTCATCCAAGGGTTGAATAGTTCTTTCGGCTTGCCCATCGGTTTGAGAATGAAATGTGGTGCCCAACTTGACCTTAGTACCAAGTCCCTTTTGAAAAGAATTCCAAAAATGAGAAGTGAATTGAGTATCACGATCCGATATAATAGACCTCGGTATACCATGCAATCTTACCAACTCCCAAATGTACACCTTAGTATACTCCTCGGTACTATAGGTAGTCTTAACCGGTAGGAAGTGAGCCGACTTAGACATCCTATCAACCACAATCCATATAGAATCAAATTGTCTCCGAGTACGAGGTAACCTAATCATAAAGTTCATGTTCACATCTTCTCACTTACAAGTAGGAATTTCAATATCTTGTGTCAAACCACCGGGCCTTTGTGTTCCACTTTGACTTGTTGGCAATTAGGACATTTCCACCCAAACTTGGATATATCCCTCTTCA
>JBCEWC010019682.1:0-11295 GCA_038996855.1 Solanum aculeatissimum
AGTAACGATTTAGTATCAAGTGATGTTAAATTATTAATATTTAGTATTTATGAAAGGATAAAGTAGTAAATTATTATTGTCTTAATGAGTTATCGGTTTACCCAAAAACCCAATACTAAAAATCAAAATCGAACCGATAATCCGATAATTGTTTTTTGTAAAAATCATTAAAAACCTATTAACTCAATAACCCGATAACAATGTACCAATAATATTTTTTCGATTTGATTTATCGATCGGTTTGAATTTTGCACACCTTTATGGGGGTAGGGTGGAAATATGGGCGGGGGGAGAGGGGGCAAATATTTTTTTAATTGAAAAAAATATTTTTTTTAAATTTAAATTTAAGTTTTTGTATTGAAGTAGAAAAGATTTATATGAGGGTTAGGGGTGGGTGGGTGATAGGGTATTGAAGTAGAATTTTTTTTTTTATGTAAAATAATTTTTTCCAAAAATAATTATTTGGGAGTAGGGTTGGGGTGATAGGAGTTGAGCATTAACAATCAAGCTTTGATTTATTTTGATTTTTATATTTTTTGCCTTTAAGAGATTAAAGTGGGTTAGAACCATTTTTACCCAAACCATATTTACCCATATTTTATATGGATGGATTGTGATCCAATCCATTTTATCTCAATCCATCCAAATGTGATCCAATCCACCCATTTGTCACCTCTAGGTGGACGTAACAATTTAATCCTTTCATTGTAAGAACATAAGGTGATTGTTGAATTTATGTTTTTTTTATTTTATGTTTTGCAATAAGTTATGTCTTCTACATATAAGTTGGTGATTGATGGACTATAATTTTTACCTTTACTTATTGATTGGTAATATTACTTCTTATTAGGAGAAGCATATGTCACGATCCAAAAATGAGTGTGATGACACTTGCTTTTAATCCACCGAGACAGGTTAGTCTAAATAGAAAATAACAAAATAATGTGAAAGATAACGCGAAAGTACAATCTAAAGTATGAAAGAATAAGCATTAAGGAATGATATCCAAATTTATAAACCGATGCAAGATTAGTGTCAGATGTACAAGCCTCTAGTATAAAAGAATTCCAAAGTAACTTATACAAGTCTCAATGTCTTAATCCTCAAATAGAACAAAATATAAGACAGAGGGGCCTTGAGAGTCCACTAAAAGAGAAGTTGCTACCTCTTAAGCGTCTAGAAGCTTGGCCCAATAGTAAGAAATACTAAATAAGGAGGTACCGGGCTTAATACCTATACAAGTGAGAAGCAAAAGGTGGGTATCCATTAGCATGGTATCCAACAAATGAATTCTAAACCTAAGTAAAACAATAAATAATGTAGATACCCCTACCATCCCAACCACATACCTCTGAAGCTACAACCCTGCACGTAGGAAAATCAGAACACACACAATATACATATACACACATACATATAGTTTAGGTAGTACAACAATTTCAAAGAGTCAGTTAATATGAAACAATTGTCCATAATTTATACATCAACAGGTAACTCAAAGAGTTCACTTACAATTAAACAGTGAATGAAGTGTAAGATGATGTAATGCAATGTTAGATAATCGTGGTACATGTCTATCCTATAATACACATCAACTGATCAACTCATACCAAAACCCATGGGAGCCTCACTGTCACGACCCGAGAGTAGGGCCTAGATGTGGCATGGCGAACGAGAACCCGAGAGTCCTCGATCAAGCCATCTTACCATCATCACACACATAATCGGTTCAGAAGCACGTAACATAATAAATAACACATAAGTCTAAGGAATTTCGGGAATGGGATAAGAATGAATCACATAGCACATAGCAATTACGTTCTAAGCGGTGGGTAAGTATGACTCAAGCTATGGAGGCAAGAAGGGTTAGGGACTTTCCTCATAAGCGCATTCTCATCCAACAAATCATAATAGCATAAGCGGAATCATAATCGAAACATAAATAACCATAGCAAAACATAAATAATCATAGCATGTAAAATAAACACATAGTACGACATACAATAGAATTCGATAAGTATCTAATAATACCTCTACAAGAATAAGATGGGGGCCTCGACATAGTTTGGGCTCACCCTCAAATCACAAGATAGATAATATGGAATAAAACATAGGATAGAGGAAGGTGGGTATTGCCCTTGGAGTATAGGGCTCACTACTAACAACAAGTCCAAGATCTCAACTAAGTGTCCAACGATGGATGAATGTTGTCTCCGGCCCCTACATGGTTAGATCATGTTGACAAATAATATGGGTTAGCACATATAATGCACTAAGTATGAAGGCATGCCATGCACATGAACATGAACCTACCACAAAGCTAGATGACGAGGGAACATATACCTATAGAAAGAATATATATACATATACAAGAAAGGAATATCATAACAATATGCCATGAAGTGCCATGATGCATGAACGCAAACCTACATATCATAGCGGGGATGTGATCTCAACCGATAATAGAGGGAACCCGAGCGAGCTACTACTTGGATTCAGACTACTTGCCAGGTAGATCCCAGGTCAACCCTTAAAAGGGGATAAACGTAAATCCCATCTATGGAGATAACCCATGTTGACACATGGTTTGACGGAAAGGAGTGTGGACCCTTGGAGATAGTCCATCTCGACTCCAATCCCTTGGTGCTAAGTCTTATCCCACAGGAATACATATACATATAAAAGATTTCAAAATGGAGATTTAAATCTTTCAATTCCAAGAACAATGCAAGATGACTACAAGCCCAGAATCACATTTCAAAACCCCTTCAAATCCAAAACAAAACTTCTGAATATCATTTCCATAGACCAATGCAAAGGTGTAGCTCATTCTAACAAAACAGAGTGGTCTAAACACCCAGAGTTCTTAAAAGCCATATTCAGACAAGATGTGATCACATTCTAGTCAATTTCCCATGTCTTGCAAAAATCAAGTTGAATCATATCAGGAGGGCCAAACCCTTAACAAGAGTTTCATCAAATCAAGCCTTCCATGTATTCATATGTCATGAATGATGAGATGAATGCATGGGCAATAGAGATTAAATCTTAATTCAACAATACAAAATGAAATAAAATTGAAAACCATAAGTAAATTTTTAAATCATAATTTGAATTACTCATGCCTAAACAAGCTTCAAAGGGACCATGCATATTTAAATCTTCATAATTTCAATGTAAAACATGCTAATTGAATTTAAATCAACTTGAAATCAACATTAAAGTACAACCCACAACTCAATTGAATTAAATCATTCATAAATTAAAAGACCCAATTTCAAAGAGAGCAAATATTCATCAAAAATTGAAGAAGAAGAATTTTGGGTCTTCATGGTTAATTGAACCTTCATAAATCAAATGAAATTCAGCAAATTAGGGCTTAATTCACTTTAAAATCAATAAATAAATACAACCCATATATCAATTTAATCAAAACAACAATAGATTTAAAGACCCATTTGCAAAGTAAGCTTAATTTCATAAAAATTGAAGTAGAGGAGTTTTGGGTATTCGTGGTTGAAAGGAGAACCATGAATCAATTCCACATACCTTGAATCCCCAATTGAATCTTCAACCTCAAGACTATTAGAGAGTATTTTAGGATTTGAATTTAAGAGTTTGAATGAGGAATAAGAGTGAGTGAATGATTAAAATCTTGTTTGGGGGCTTAGGATAGGTTTAAAGGTCATAAAAGACCTTGGGAATGGGTCAAATTATCAAAAATACCCCAATAAAATGTGGTTTAAAATCTTAACCCGAGGCTCTCACGGTTGGTTTCACGGGTCGTGAGCCTAACTGACCCAGCCCAGGCAGTCCTTACGAAAACGAGCATAACGTTTTACTCCAAACACAGAATTGAGTGAAACTAGTTTTGTTGGAAAGATAATTCAAAGAGCTTAAATTTAATATATAATGGGCCACCTAGTTCAATATGTGCTAAGAGATATTATCAGTTAAAGTTGACCCTTCCAACGATCCAAATGAAATCCCTGTGCAGGCAGTCCCACCAAAAAGGTCATAACTTCTTCATCTGAATTCCAAATCAAGTAAAACCAAGTGTGTTGGAAAGATAATTCAATTTGATAGGTCATAGACCTCCCAGTTCTACTTGTGCTATGAGTTATGACCATTTAAAGTCAATACTTCCACAAGACGTCAAGAAAACTAAACCAATGTGATTTCTTTGAATACGACCATTCAAGGGAGATTCATGAAGATCATTAACCAACCAAAATAAGTTCAAATCAGATCTCAATCAACATTACAAGGTTCTAAAAATTCTGGGTTATTACACTCACATTGATCGTGTATCTACCAGAAAAGACCTCGACAAAATCACGCGCCGAAAGAGAGCTCGGCTACCGAAAGTGACCTTGGCATTATCCGCAACTAATAGAAACCTCGACCCCAAATATCAATCTATCTCTCTTATCATATTTTTACAATTCAATTCAGATAAGCATATACATAAAGGATGAGTGAATGAAAAATAAAACACACAATATCACACAATATAGTTCAACAATTACATCAATATACGTCGATAACCGATTCATAATACTTATACGATTTTTCCATATCTAAATTTCTATATTAGCAAGCCAATTTACACAACCCTGATAACACCACATCTTAATCAATAAATCATTTCACGTAACTATATATTCAAAATCAATTCATATTACGTCTCGATGATGCAATTAGAAAATACAAGATTAACGCAATTATGTGTTAGAAATTCACTTGTCCTGGCCAAAATATCGTGATCACTCCAAAACTGGAGTTTTTTCCTTTCTATTATAGCACCACAATCTAGTAAATCATAGACACACAATCACATTTTGAAATTAATGATACTAAAATCCTGCAATTCAGAGAAGAAGGATAAAATGATCCAAAAATTCTATAAAATAATTGTCCATGTGTAGTATTCATATAATTACCTATCTCACTATATCCAAACTTAAATAATAAAGTGATTAATTAAGAGAACAAAGTTAAAATAAGAATCAACTAAAACTAACGCACCACTAAGTTGCAGAATACATCCTCTCTATATAAACTCCAACTTCTTGGTTTTACCCATTGATGCCATCATTAACTATCAAATATTATATATGTATGGAGAGAGAACAGAAGGTGTGCAGTAGCACTGCCTCCACTTCCAATATTCTAATCTAACAATTCAAACTAATATAATAATAATAACGATACTCACACAATTTCTATTCAATTTAATATAGGAAACATGTTAGGAATGTATTAATATACATATATATACTTACCTTCAAATTGGCTAATGAGGAACTGCAAGTTTTCAAGCCGTAGTTCTTTGCATTCGTCGCCGTCATCCTGTCCTCTTTCCTATAGGGTTGCTTTCAGCAACCCTTCCTATTTATATTTATATGTATATATATATATATATTGTATATTAAAAGTGATAAATCCTATTAATTTATTTTAATAAATATGGAATAAATAGTATAGGGTATTAATTAACTTGTTACTTTAGTCCACCAACTAAATTAATTATCTAAAAATTACTCCTTAGCTAAATAACGTAGTTATCGAATAATCCAAAATAACCATTGAAAATTTATGAGAAAATCATTTGGGGAATAAAAGCTCGAGTATTTAAAACGATGAAATGGGTCGTTATAAAAATCTAGGCTAAAATCTAATATTTTTTTTAATGAAAACGTTCTTCATGTAACTAGGGATCTATTGGTGAAAACCATTTTCAAATCGGAGTTAAAACCAGCCCTTAATCACCTTTTTTGTATAAAATTTGAGTTTAAGAAAAATCTCAACATTTCTCAATTGAAACACTAGTTTCGATGTTAAAATCAATAAATAATCAATGGATAATGAAAATATAGGTTATAAATGACTTACCAATTGTAATCCTTCACTGTGATATTTTTTTATGCTTGGGTAATGTGATTATGTATAGATTTTCAAATTTACCCCTACTTTCTTTGGAAGAAATTTTTTACTTGTTTTAAATTCGGTCCTCAAAATTTATGAATTGAATGTCGTTATTTTTGTTTTTTTTTTAGTGATTTCATATTTGATTAGCCTTTTTTGTAGCGGAAGCATATCTGAAAAGGAAGGCTCAAGTTTCAAATTAATTTGAGGTAAGTTAACTTCTAAACCATAATTGAGTATGCAGAATCTTGTATTTTTTTATTATGTTTGTTGGAGAATAATGAGAAAGTGTCTTTGGGGTGAATTATCTAGTTCATTGTTATAACAACATAAGTGAGGTAATAAAAAGACAACTTGATGATGTGAATCTGTGTGCTCTTCGAAGTGAATCATTGATTGATGATGTTGGCTCAATAATGAGAGCGTTGATGTGATTATTTAACTTGGGTTGTTTATTGTTGTGGATATCATGATACTCTCATAAACATATGAACATGCTTATTTTCATTGGTTATGAAATATTGAGATAAGATCCACTGTTGTAATTATGTCGAAAAAATGGTTTTGTCGAGTTATAATTATGGCAAAGGAAAATAATTTTGATGAGTTATAAATTATGCCGGAAAACATTATTCTAATGAATACATAGACCATGTGTGTCCTCCATGGGTGCGAACCTAATATCCAACAAATGTCTATCGTAGGACAGACATGCATCATTTTAGTTTACATTGTATTGAATCATTTTGCACTTCATCTAATTGTTGTGGATTGTGAATACTCCTTTTTTTAGTGACTTATTAGGTCATGAACTTAATGTTAATGCGATACTTGACTAATGTATTATTATTGAACCACATGTTAAGTGTATTATAAACTGTTAAGATAGATTGATTACTTGCAAGTTATAGTATTGGAGGTTCGGACGGTGTGATGGGAGTATTTACATTCTTCATGGTCTTACTTCATGTTTAATAGTTTACTTGTTGAGTACCATGTTATTGGATACTCACACTTTTATATCTTTGCAGGTTGTTAGCCCCAATCCTTTTGGTAGCCTTCTTCTATAATCGATCTGATATTTCATTTGATATTTGAAAGGTAGCTTCTTATCACTTTGGCGAATACCCAAGTCCCTTTATTATATTTTTGTTCTAATAGCAAAACAATGTAACAATCCGAAATTTTTTGAAAAATCCTTATGGTTGGCCTTATATGATTTACTACTGTTCATGGTTGAGTTTTGGTGGCCACGGGTTGAGTTTAATTGGCCGAACGCAAAACGGGTCTGTTGGTGGCCTAGAGGAGCCATTTGGGCAGTGTACTTCAAACTATCATAACTTCTGATGTCGGTTGAACCGTGTGATCTACTATATATGAAATTGAATATCTTTGAGTTAGCTTTGCAATTCAACTGGTTTCACTAGATTCGGAGTTTGGATGATGAAGTTATGGCCCAAACAGTGGGATTGCCTGAAATTCGGAAGACATTGGAGATAGGCTCTGAAAAGTGGCTAAGGAAAGGCCCACGGTCCGTGAAACTTATCAAGGTCTGTGAGGGGTGTCGTGAGGTGTTCCAGTGAGCTAGGGGTGGCCAGGAACCACGCCATGAGACAAGGTATGGGCCACGGACAAGCTCACGGTCCATGAACCCTTTCACGAGCCGTGAGGTGTTCCGTCCAGTGAGGCAGTGGCTTGGCCAGGCCATGGTTGGTTTAGGAAGCTAAGGTAAGGCTCAAGGTACCATTAGAAAGCCGGTCAACCTCCAAACGGTCCGTCAAAGTGCTCCAAAAAGTCCTCCGAGAGTTCGCATTGGAAAATTGGATAAGTATGGCTTGATGGTAGGTGGGACGGATCGTGTGACACTCTCAAGGCACTGTAGCAACCATGAGACACTGTGTCCAGTTAAAAGTGCCATTTTATTAATGGTAATTTCATGATTTAATAATTCCTTAAGCCCCTTTTTGGTATTCTAAGATCTCCTAAACCCCTTAATCATTCCCTAAACCCTCATTCATCCATTCAAAATCTCCTACATTCACTTTTGAAATTCTAAAACCCTCTTAGCTTCTATTGAAGAAAGCTTGGAGAATTTGGGGAAGAAGACATTGACCAAGTTTGACCTTGCAATTAGTTGGTGAAATTAGGATATGTGAGATTTGATTCAAGGATCCTCTTTCATCCTTGAAGACCCTATGAACCCTAACTCTTTCAATTTGATTTTAGTTTTCAATTAAGTTATGGGTTCTTCTTTTAATGTTGAAGATTAGTGTTGGGAATTGTGTGTTGTAGTTATTAGGTGATTTCAACATGATTTTAAGCTTGAATTCATGAATGTTCAATGAAACCCTTATTGATCAACTTGCATGTCCCTTTTCATGATTTAGCTAAGCATGGGTAACTTTCATTATAACTTATTCATGGATTTCTACATGATTTATGATGAAATATCTTTCAAATTGTGAAATAAAGTCTTGATTCCATTACCCATGTTCTTGTATCTCATTCATGGCATGTGCATGGTTATTGTATTGATGAAACTCATGTTCATGTAATGTTATAACTTGTGATCACATAGTCCCTTGCCATGGCTCTTTGAGCATATTGGGTACTTGCACCATATTGACATGTCTTGATAATTGATTTCAAGCCCATGTAGATGAGCTACTCCTATTGCATTGACATGGAATGATCATGAAATGTTTTGGGAACTCTTTTTGGCCTATAGCCTAAGCATGAAACATGACTCTTGAACAATGGTTTTGACATGACTATGATGCATGAATTTGAAAGAATGTTGTTTCTTGTTTTAAATGTGCATGTATATATATATGTACGTATTCTCGTGGGATGAGACTTAGTACCGAGGGAGTAGGTGGTTAGATGAGGTAGCTCCAAGGCCCCGCCTATTCTGTCCAACCATGTGCCACCATGGGTATATAAATCCCCGGATAGGGATATCATGTCATGCTATCCCTTGTTTAAGGGTGTCTTGGATTCTACTTGGCACATAGACTGGATCCGGATAGTGGCTCGTTTGGGTAACTCATGACGTCGGTTAAGGTTACATCCCCGCTATATATGAACATAGGATTGCATTCTCATACATCATGACATAGCATATTGTTATACTTCGATCTCCTTGGCTATGTGCATTCTTTTGGTATATTGTCCCCTTGTCATGTTGCTTGGTCATGCTGTACTTGTCATATGCATTACATGCCCGCATACTTAGTGCTTACTTGTTCTAACCCATACTCTTGTCTACATATTCTAACCATGTAATGACCGAGGGTGATATCTACATTCTACCGGATGACGCTTAATATTCCATTGAAGACTTGCTAGTGGTGAGCCCTCTTGTTCAAGGGCAATAGACACCGTCTATCTACCACTTTTGTTTATGTATTTACTTTCCATGTCTTGAGGGTGAGCCCCAAGCTTGTTGAGGCCCTGCTCATCTATATAGAGGCACTGTTGGACAAATCTATATACTTTTGTACGTTTGGCTTGTGTGTTGAACCATTGTTATTTACTATGATATTACTTAGCTTGTCTCATGATCATTTTCTCCTGTTATGCTATTGACTGGAATGATGGATATTATAAATGACTATGTGCTTATATGAAAAGTCTCATGATCCTGGTGTGTCCCTATAGTGAAATCTTATTTCCCCTTTCCCTTGGAGATTATTGCTATATACTATGTGTATACATGATTGGCCCATCCCCGACATTGTCCCCATAGCTTGAGTCCCAAGTCTCGAACCTCTTAGAGTTTATGTGTTATGTGCTTAGCTTCCGTATTTCCGAATCGATGATGAGAGTAATGATGCTATGATGGCTTAATCGAGGGTCTTCGGGTCCTCTTTCGCTATGTCACATCTAGGCCCCCTATTCAGGTAGTGACAAAGATGGTATCAAAGCCCTAGGTTTGTAATGATCCTTGGAGTCCAACATGTCGGGTCGATTAGAATTTTTTTCATGGGTGCGATGCGCGCCATGTCTATGAAAAAGGGGCTATGATGACGTTTTAGGAAATTGTCTCACTTCATTTCTTCCTTATGTCGTGCCATGTGATCTTGATAATGCCTCTAAACTTTGGTATTGTCGTTCTTTCAGAAATGCCTCCAAGAAGAGCTCCATTTCCGCGTTTGGCTCTGAAAGTTGAGGAGATAGCTCCTCGGGCATCGGTTGAGGAACAAGTGACCCATGCCGAATTCCGAAATATTTTCATGATGTTGGCACAAGCTGTGGCCAACCAAGCTAGGCCTGTCTACCCGACCCCTATCACTACTCCGGTTTCAAGAGTGAGGGACTTCACTCGTATGAACCCTCCGGAGTAATATGGTTCTAAGGCCGATGAGGATGCCCAAGAATTTGTGGATGAGCTCACCAAGGTCTTGTCGATTATGCGTGTTAGCTCGGGGGAAAAGACGGAGTTGGCGGCTTACCAACTCAAAGATGTTGCTCAAGTTTGGTATGGGCAATGGCTCATAGAAAGGGTGGCGGATGTGAAGGTGGATTGGGAAGAATTTAAGATGGCTTTTGTTGATTGGTTCTTCCCACTTGAGCTTAGGAAAGCGAAGATGACCGAATTTATCAACCTCCTTCAAGGCTCCATGATCGTGAGGGACTATGCCCTCAAGTTCATCAAACTCTCTAAGTATGCTTCTACATTGGTTTTGAATCCCCGTGCAAGGATGCGCAAGTTCATATCGGGTGCATTGGATTTAATTGTGAAGGAGTGTCGTACGACTATGCTTATAAAGGAGATGGATATATCGAGGCTCATGACATATGCCGAACAAATTGAGGGTGAGAAGATGAAGGATAAAAGGGTGCGTGAGACAAAGAGGGTCCGTAATGATGTAGGGTTCCCAAATGCTAAGGTTGGTGGATTTGGGCGTTTTCAACAAGGCCAAGGGTCTAATGTGAGATTTACTACTAGGGTGCCTCCTCCTAGGACATAAGTTGTGGATGCTCCTCGGGTTCCCTGTTGTACACAATGTGGCCGAAGTCACTTAGGAGTGTGTAGACAAGTCACGAGTGCATGTTATGGGTGTGGTAGCTTGGATCACTGTGTCTCAAATTTCCCAAAGAACATGAAGAAGGATCAAATTGCTCCCGGTTGTCAAGAGCCACCAAAGGCTCCAGTTGGAGGTGCTCCAAATAACAACCGGTTCTATGCTCTCCATGCCCGCTAAGAAGTTGAGGAAGCTCCGGATGTCATCACGGGTATGTTAAAAATCTTAAATTTTAATGCATATGCTTTACTTGATTCGGGTGCAAATTTATCTTTTGTAACTCCTTTGTTGGCTACTAAGTTTGATGTGTGCCCCGAAAATTTTAGAGAGCCTTATTCCG
>JBCEWC010019683.1:0-11295 GCA_038996855.1 Solanum aculeatissimum
ATTTTATCACTTATTTCCATATATTTTAGAAGTCAATATTATAAATATAATTAAATATTAATTTAAAGAAAACTGGTAAAAAGACGATTTAATCTAAAGCATAGTCTTTTAATGAAGGGCAAAAAGTTCAAACAACATTTCTAAGATCTTCACACTTTTAATATAGTGTAGGTGTAGATGTAGATAAGTTAAATTGTCATTTGTTCCAGGTTCTATGGGGGAGGGTTAAAAATAATTTTAATGCAAGTTTTGCACATTTTCACGTGCCACAGAACAATGCGATTCATGTATGCATATTGTTGTAGCATTACTAACAATAATGTATAAGTATTAAACGTGCAAAGCCGGCGCGTAATTGCGGGAATTCCCTCATCATAATGTTTGATATTGCAGCATCTGGTTAACAGTTAAGGCTTACACGGAGATTTTCTTCTTAATTTTATCTTCACTGCCATCCAATTCAAAGTTTTCACGCAGAGGTGTAAGGTAGTGTGAACTGGTACCATGATTGTAACTCCTTCAAAGTCTTCTGGGGATATTAAATAATGTTGGATCATTTATAATTCAATTGCTATAGGATGATTTACCTTTTACTGATATTTTTCATGATTTATCTGCTATAACTAGGTTCGAATACACAAAGTCAGGAGAAGTGATAGTACAGATTTAATAGAAAAAAAAAAGATCAGTAAATTCATCAGTAACTCTCTTGTTGCCACTGCCAAAATAATCCATTAGTTCAGCAACGGGATAATTCTTTTATATGCTCTTTCTCACCTTTAGCATGCTCATCATCATCAATCTTCAAATTGTTTTGATTTAAGAATTTTGAGAACTTAAAAGGACATTAAAAAGCTATCGAGTCATGTGACTTGTTGGTAAGCTAGAACCCAAAAAAATAAAATACTGCTGCTGCTGCTACTAATAATTTTGTATACTTTTTCTAAATAAATATTGTGATTGGTTTCTCTCTTTGGAGTTATTATTATAAGTTTTTCAATTAAAGTATTCTTCTTCTCTTTCTTAATATTATCTAAGAACATTTTAAATATTTTATTAGCCTAAATAAAAGGCTGAACACCTCGCATTAGACTAGCATCAACCTAAATTATTAAAACATGGTATAGAAAAGGACTATTCTGATGTTTCTAAGGTCGAAATAGTGTAGACCAAGAATGAAAAGATCTTGGCTTAGTCCGGTGTTTCTGTTAAGGTCCATGTTAGTCATAGTTGAGGTGTTGTTTGGACTATGTTGGAACCATAAAAGATCTTTCCATCCTTATACTACATGAATCGTAAACAAACCTATAGTTACATCAAACCGATCCTGCCGACCCCTTAGTATCAAAGCCATGTTGTTGATAGGGATAGGTGATGTAAGACCAACACAATTTATTTTAAGAAAATTAAAAATAGTAGAAAAGAGGAGTATGATATATCTCACCAATTAGATCTTCTTAATAAATAGGTATTCCTAAAATCCAGCCTAAGGTTATACACCAAATGGGTATTTTTGAAAAAATGAGATTTAAACAAATTGTTAAGATAAAAAAAAAATCATTACTGTGGACTCCGATCATGAGACTTTTAGATTATTATCTGAAATTGATTTTGTCCCTTATAGGGAGACCTATAGATTCATGCATATTGATTTGATGCAAGTTGTTTTTAAGTCCCTTACTCTAAGAGGTATGCCAGAAAGTTTTATAGCAAATCTAAGGTATGACAAAAATCAAAATTGAAAAAAATTCCTAATAGAGATAGTTCAAACAGTTTGGCCTATGGCTTGTTGATTTTAACGCCTACTCTGATTTGCAAATCTCTTTGAATGATGAAAATTTTCCAAATACTTTAATATTAAGTATAAAATTGCATGATTATGATTATTTTTCTTGTACCGAGGTTATATGTATTTGTTAAAGAATTTACTATAAGCCGTTATATACTTTGAATCTGATGTGTAAAATTATGGATTTTAAAATGAAATGATTTTAATAGAAACAAATTTTAGTAAGTCTAAAGTAATAACAAGAAGACCAATTAAATGCATGAAATTGATTTTCCTAAGGAGCAAGTTATTAAGGAGGTAGGTCCACCCAAAAATAATGTAAATCCCGATATTTTCAATATTGAGTAGACACCCAATGAAACTATGAGAATTAAATTCACCGATCATAATTTATTAATGAGTTATGCTGATAATGTAGGTTTTCCCTCACGAATGCTTAGATCTAATTCATCTTATATATCTCTTGTTGATTATATTATTGATATGCCATCTAGGACATTTACTTCTCTGTTTAGAGATGAAGATAATTCAAGAGCATCCACTTCTTATACGAGGAAGGAAAAAGAGTTGATAATATTAAAATTGAAAATTATATTGTTACTTCTTATATGGATCCTACTTTGTTTGATATGGACTTTTCAACTGGTTATTTTAATGGATCAATCAGAACAACTTGATTTTAGATCGAGATCACCAGTAAGAAAGAAAATTTCAAACGAATTTTTTCAGCCTAAATAAGAATCATTCATATATTAATTTTTGAAAAACTTTGATAAAACCCAACAAATATTTTTTTAAGAAGATTTTTATAAGGATCTTTTCAAAATAAATAAGGGTATAACTTTTGTACCATGATTTATGATAAAATATGTTTATAAATATCTTTCAGAATAAGATTATAGTTTATCTGATGACACAATTACCAAATCTTTCTTACCTCCTCGATAGTCCTTTCAAATTGAGAAGGATAATAAGATTATACATTTTATTGCATTTGCAGATATGTTTGATGATAATGATACTGCCGTTATTACCTCTAAGCATGTCAAAACTTTAATATGACAAATAATTATACTAATGTTTACATGAGCATTTTACATGAGCATTTTAGAAGAGCATATTCTTTCTTTACATGATAAAATCAGTAATTTATGTTTTGTTATTGAAAGGTCTAAAGTCCCTAATAAAGGAATGGAGAAGGCTACTCCTACCATTCAACCCCCTCCTGAGGCAAAAGACTTTAAACTATCAAAGTTGGATAATATTGAGCGATTATTACCAGAAAAGTTTCAGGGGTTAGATCTTAAACCTATTGATTTTGATAATGATGCAACTGATTATAGGAACAATATTCCTGAAGAGATTAATAAAATCTCAAAAAGCATGCCAAAAGCCGGTCCAATGGATGTATTACTATCCTAGGCTAACTCCTCAAGATATTCTTCTAGAGGGGCAAGAATATTATGTCTCCAATAATTTTAGTGGGACAGAGATATATGAGTGGAACACTGATGCTTTTATTGATAGACAAATATATACATTGACATATAGAATTCTTATGTACAATATTATCTGTAAAGCCGATAAAAATTCTAAAAAGTATATGACTAACATGATTATTACTAGATTTATAAGCCAATTAAAAGGTTGGTGGGATAATTATTTTTCAGTATTCCAATGCATGGGTATTTCGAATGTTGTTAAGGATGAAAATGGTACGATCCCAAATGTTGTCTATACATTAGCCTTAACTATTATAGAGCACTTTTCAAGAAGATGGTCGAATAATAGTGAGACCATTAAGACAAT
This sequence comes from Solanum aculeatissimum, assembly GCA_038996855.1. Classification (NCBI taxonomy): domain Eukaryota; kingdom Viridiplantae; phylum Streptophyta; class Magnoliopsida; order Solanales; family Solanaceae; genus Solanum; species Solanum aculeatissimum. The sequence continues at coordinate 3,599 of JBCEWC010019683.1, forward strand.
GCTCCAAAATTTTACATGTAAGACCCTTAAATCATTTAGATAGTATAAAGATGTTTTCCTATCTAGAGTCATGGAACTTCCTGAATAGAATAACTATCACTGGAAGTCCAAGTTCATAGATGGACTCCCTTCTATATTTGCAGAAAGAGTTAGAAGGGCCCTCAGAGGAGATGGAGTTAGTATTAATTATGAAGCTTATAGGTATGATAAGCTTATAAGTGTTTGCACCCAAGATGGTCTCGCTCAATGCAACGAGATCAAATTGAATCAACAAATTAAAAGATATCATCTGAATGAGAAACAAAAATTGGGAGAATTTTATGAATAATTCACAATTTATATGCATGAATCCTCAAAGAAATCTAGGAGGCGAAAAGGAAAAACATTATAAAGAAAAGACTTATAGGCAATATAAAAAGAAGAAGTGCTTGGATAAGTGTGAGAAAAGAAAAATAAATTATAAGGGGAAAAGGAATTTTTAAAGAATAATAGATCTTATGCGTGTCACAAATGTGGAAGAATAAATCATTATGTTAAAGACTATAATGTCAAAGATAAGATTAAAAGTCTTGACCTAGAAGATAATATCAAGGATTTCTTATAAAAAATCCTCCAAAATTCATCTTTCGGTGTTTGTAGTCCTAACTATAGTGATGAAGAAGAGTCCTTTACAAATGAAGATTTAAGGAATTTGCATGAAGAAATTATATAACCTCTTTCAAAGAAGAGTGTATATCTTGCCAGATTGGCCAACCTAGTAATAATGAAGAAAGGAATGAATTCTATCAGTTACACTCCTAATTTAGAGAATTAAATTTTAATGTTATTAATAATGACTATTGGGTTGAGATGCTCAAAATAATTGATGATCCAAATTAAGGTCCCAAATTATTGACAAAATTGATAATATCAATATCTTTACTAGTAATACTAGAATTTCTAAAGAAAATTCTTCTCATAGTAATACTTATATTCTGGCTGAAGTAAAAAGACAACTAAAGCTTAGGTCTCAAAGGAATCATATTTCCACTACAATCAAGATTTGGTAAAAGAGATTAATGATCTCAAGAGAGAAATATCCTCTCTCAAAAGTCATAATATGACTCTTGATGAAATAATCTCCTATATAGAGAAAAAGAGGATAACAATCATGAAAAACAGGTCATGATTGAAAAGAATTTTCTCGAAAATCTTCTACAGATTTCTAATGAGTTCTCAAAAGATAAGAAGTTATTTTTAGAAGCTATTGAGCTTATGCTTATTACATCTCATAAATCTATAGCAAAAATAACTCTTTTTATTAATTATAATTTAACAAGGGAACTATTGCTGTTATTGATGGTGCAACTAATTTAAATTGTATACAAGAATGATTGATTCCGTCAAGATATTTCAGAAAACCTACTCATAGTCTTTGTAATTTTAGTAGTCATAAAAGGGATATTGAAAATAAAATTCCTAAAACATATATTTGTACGAAAAACATTTGTGTCACGATCCAAGCCTAGGACCTAGGTGTGACATGATGAATGGGGAACCCAAAGGTATCCCAAAAAAGTATCATAACATACATAAGCACATCTTTGATTCAGAAGCGTTGGAATCACCAACAATTCGTACTAAAGGAATTAGGGACTTAGGACACACTCTATGGGACAAGGGATAATGGATTCCCATCATCTCAATGTAACGATCCAAACATTTTTGAAATTCATAATGGTTGGTATTGTATGGTGTTGGACTGTTCATGGTTGAATTTTAGTAGCCATGTGTTGAGTTTAAGTGACTGAATTCAAAACGGACCTTTTGGTGGCCTAGAGAGGCCGTTTGGACAGTATACTTTGAAGAACCATAACTTTTGGTAAGGGATGAACTATGTGGGTTACTATGTATCAAATTGAATCTCTTTGAGTTATATTCACAACGCAACTAGTTTCACTCAATTCGAAGTTCGTATGAGAAAGTTATGGCCAAACCAATGAGACTATCCATAATTGGAAGGACGCTGGAAATGAGATTCTGGAAATGGGCTAAGGACCAGATCACAGACCCTTTGGTGGTCCAGGGTCCGTGTGGGTGTCCGTGGAGGGTTACAGTGAGCTACCAGGGGTTGGAGGCCAAGGATTGGACCAAGGTAAGCCTCACGGACCACCCCACGGTCCGTGAGCCACCTCACGGCTCGTGAGGGGTCCCGTGAGGTGAGGCAGTGTGTGGACGTCTTGTGGGGGCTGGAATCTGGGCCAATTGTGGGTCCGCAGACCAGTACATGGTTTGTGTGAATCCACACAGTCCGTGAGGCCCTCCAGTGAAGTGATCCAGAAAGTCCCCGAGAGTTCAAGCCGAAGACGAGGCGAAAGCAAAGCACACGGACAGTTGTACAACCCGTGTGCCACTGGACGGGCACTGTAGCCCTTCCATGTGGCACTGTGTTTCAGGTGTTAGTCCGTATCATTAATGGTTAATTTGTAATTTAATTAAATCCTATGCCCCTTTTAGGCTTTCTAAGGTCCCCTAAACCCCCTTAACCTAACCCTAAACCCTTTTTATCCATTCTAACCCTCTCCATTACACTTTGAAATTTCCTAAATTCTCTTGAACTCCATTGTTAAAAGCTTGAAGAAAGTTGGGAAAGATCATCTTGCTTGTTTAATTCTTCAATTCTCTTACATAAATTCAAGGTATGTGGGTTTAATTCATGGATTCCCTTTCATCCATGAAGACCCAAGAACTCTGCTCATTAATTTATGATTTTATGTTTCTTTAAGTTATGGGTTCGTTAGATTTTGAAGTATTTAATTGATTGAGACTATGTGCTGTAGAAATTAGGTGATTTAATCATGATTTAAGTTTGAATTTTATGAATGTTCATCGAAATTCTTGAAGGATCAATGTGCATATCCTTTTTTGATTTAATTATGCATGGGTAAATTGCATTATGCTTTAAATATGGAATTTCTCTTGATTAATGTTGAAATACCTTTTGAATTGTGAATTAAAGTTTGAATTTCATTATCCATGCACTTGTTCCTCATTCATGGCATATATATTGAAGATTGTTATGATGAAATTCTTGATGAAACTCTTGTTATGATATGATATGTTAATGCTTGTGATTACATAGTCTCTTGTTATGACTCTTTGAGCATTTTGGGTGCTTGCACCACTTTGATATGTTTTGAAGGCTTGATATGATAAGCTATGTAGATGGGCTATTCTTATTGCATTGATATGGAATGACTATGAGAATAATTTTGGAAACTCTTGTGGTCTTTAGCCTATGCATAAATATGGTTTTGATCAATGGTTTTGGTTTTGACTAATGATACATGATTTGAAAAGGATGTAAGTCTTTTGATTTGAAGTTTCATGTATTTATATGTATTCCCGTGGGATGAGATTTAGTACCGACCATTTGCAGTCGGGGTATACTATCTCCGAGGGTCCATCTCCTTTTCCATCAAACCATGTGCCAACATGGGATTTCTCCCTAGATGGGAAGACTTGTTTGTTTCCCCTTGTTGAAGAGTGATTAGGGATCTACTTGGCAAGTAGTCCAGATCCGCGTAGCAGCTCGCTCGGGTCTCCTCCATTGTCGGTTGAGGTTACATCCCCGCTATATTATGATCATAGGATTGCATCTCATGCATCATGGCATAGCATATCGTTATATTACTCCTTGGCTACGTGTATTCCTTTCATATCACTTGTCCCCTTGTCGTGTTGCTTGGTCATACTATATTGTCATATGCATTGCATGCTCACATACTTAGTACATATTATGTGCTAACCTATATTTTTGTCTACATGTTCTAACCATGTAGGGACTGGAGATGACTTCTATATTCCACCGGACGACGTGTGATTTTCTTGAAGACCTTTGCTAGTGGTGAACCCTTTTATTCAAGGGCAATAACCACCTTCTATCTAGCTAGTATTGCTTTTACTTTTCTTACCTATGTATTGAGGGTGAGCCTCAAACTATGTCGAGGCCCCGCTTTATTTATGTAGAGGCTTGTTGGACAAATTAAACTCTTGTACATTGGCTTTGTAATTTTGTTGGATATTTTGATTATTGAGATATTTTGACAATGAGCCTTGATTATGGAAAATGTTATTGATTATGCTTATGATTTGATGTTAGGATTGTGTGTTGATTATGTGCTTATGTGAAAAGTCCCATAACCCCGTGTGCCCCCATAGTTTAAGTCCTACTTACCCACCCCTTAGAGATAATTGCTATGTGCTATGTGAATTCATGGTTATCCCATTCTCGGAAACATCCCTATAGCTTGAGTCCAAAGCCCCATTTTTCTTAGAGCTCATGTTTTATGTGTTTACTTCTGCGCTTCCGAACCGATGATGTGTGTGATGATGCTATGACGACTTGATCGAGGTATTTTGGGTTCTCTTTCACCATGTCATATCTAGGCCCCTATCCGGATCATAACAAAGATGGTATCAGAGCCCTAGGTTTGTAATAATCCTCGGAGCCCAACATGCCGCGTCACTTAGAGTCTCATTCATAGGTGTGATGCACGCCATACCTATGAGTGAGAGGCTATGATGATATTTTAGGAACTTATCACTTTATTGTCCCTTGTATCGTGCCTTGTACCATTGATGAGATTTCTCTAAACTCTTGGTATTTTGTCACTCTTTCAGAAAATGCCTTCCAGAAGAGCTCCTCTTCCTCGTCAGGCTCCCAGAATTGAGGAACAATCTCCTCGGGCACAGGTAGAAGAATAGGTGTCCCATGCTAAATTCAGGAACGAAGTATCTATGTTGGCCCAAGATGTGGCCAACCAAGCCTGTCCGGTGAACCCGGTGAACATTGGCACTCCGACTTCAAGGGTGAGGGATTTCACCCGTATGAACCCTCCTGAGTTCTATGGCTCCAAGGTTGAGGAGGATTCTCAAGAGTTCATTGATGAACTCACCAAAGTGTTGACCATCATGGGTGTTGGATCGGAGGAGAAGACGAAGTTGGCCACTTATTAACTTAAGGATGTGGCATAAGTGTGGTACAACCAATGGCTTATGGAGAGGATAATGGATGTTAAGGTTGGATGGGAGGAATTCAAGATGGCCTTCCTTGATCGGTTTTTCCCTCTTGAACTTAGAGAGACTAAGATGACTGAGTTCATAAACCTTCGACAGGGTAACATGACAGTGAGGGACTATGCCTTTAAATTCACAAATCTTTCCAAGTATGCTCCTATGCTCGTGTCGGATCCCCGTGCAAGAATACACAAGTTCATCTCGGGTGTGTCAAATTTGATTGTGAAAAAGTGCCGAATCGCCATGCTTATTCAGGATATGGACATATCGAGACTCATGACTTATGCCAAATAAATCGAGGGTGAAAAGTTAAAGAAGAGAAGGGTGCATGAGGCTAAGAGGGCCCGATTTGATGGTGGGTTCTCCAATGTCAAGGGTGGTGATGGATTTGGCCGGTTCCAACAAGGCCAAGGTTCTAACATGGGAATTGCTACAAAGGTGCCTACTCCTAAGACACAGGTTGGGGTTGGTCCCTGGATTCCCCGTTGTGGGCATTGTGGTGGTAATCATTTGGGTGAATGTAGAAGAGTCATGGGCACTTGCTTCGGATGTGGTGGCTTGAACCACAAAATATCAAATTGTCCAATGAATGTGAAGAAGGACTAAGTTGCTACCGGTGATCAAGGGTAATCAAAGGCCTCGGTTAGAGGTGCTCCTAGAAATAACCGGTTCTATGCTCTCCATGCCCACCAAGAGGTGGAGGAACCTTCGGACGTCATGACGGGTATGTTGAAAATCTTTAACTTTGATGCGTATGCTTTACTTGATCCGGGTGCAAACTTATGTTTTGTGACTCCTTTGTTGGCTATTAAATTTGGTGTGAGTTCCAAAACCTTGAGGGAACCTTATTTAGTGTATAGCCCCGTGGGTGATTCCATTGTGGCCCAGAAAGTGTATAGGGATTGTCCCGTGTCGGTGTTGCATAAAGTGTTCCCCGGTGACCTTGTAGAACTTGAAATGTATGATTTTGATATAATTCTTGGGATGGATTGGTTGCATGCATCATATGCCTCAATTGATTGTAAAACTAGGCGGGTCAAGTTCCAAGTCCCTAATGAACCCATATTGGAGTGGGAGGGTAGCAACTCCGTGGTTAAGAGTTGGTTTATTTCCTACCTTAAAGCTCGGAAGATTATTTGTAAAGGGTGCATATATCATATAGTACGGGTTAGAGATGTGGAGGGTGAGGCACCTACACTTGAATCGGTTCCGGTGGTAAACGAGTTCCCAGATGTATTTCCCTAGGATTTGCCCGGTATCCCTCCCGATAGAGAAGTGGATTTTGGTATAGATCTTCTTCCAGATACTCAACCCATTTTTGTCCCTCCTTATCGCATGGCCCCAGCGGAGTTGAAAAACCAATTGAAGGATTTTTTGGAAAAAGGGTATATTAGACCAAGCATTTCATCTTGGGGTGCTCCGGTGTTGTTTCTGAGGAAGAAGGATGGGTCTCTCCAAATGTGTATTGATTATAGGCAATTGAACAAGGTGACCATTAAGAATAGGTACCCGTTGCCTAGGATTGATGACTTGTTTGACCAACTTCAAGGAGCTACTCATTTCTCCAAGATAGATCTTCGTTTGGGTTATCACCAATTAAAGATGAGAGAGTGTGATATTCCAAAAATGGCAATCCAAACTCATTATGGGCATTTTGAATTTGTGGTGATGTCTTTTGGGTTGACTAATGCTCCTGCAGTATTTATGGGTCTTATGAATCGGGTGTTCAAGATATTCCTTGATAATTTTGGGGTTGTCTTTATTGATGATATCTTGATCTACTCCCGTAGTGAACAAAAACATATGGGTCATTTGAGGTTGGCTCTCCAAACCTTGAGAGAAAAGAAGTTGTATGCCAAATTTAGCAAGTGTGAGTTTTGGTTGGGAGAAGTTGCCTTCCTTGGTCATGTGGTGTCTGGTGATGGCATCAAGGTTTATCCTAAGAAAACTGAAGCGGTGAGAGATTGGCCTAGACCATTGACTCCTTCGGAAATTAGGAGTTTCCTTGGTTTGGCCGGTGTCACGACCCGGATAGGGGGCCTAGATGTGACATGGCGAACGAGGACCCGAAGACCCTCCATCAAGCCATCATAGCATCATTACACTCATCATCGGTTTGAAAACGTGGAAGATAAAGCATGTAGCTCATAAGGTCTAGGGATTTAGGGACTTGAGACTCAAGCTACGGGGACAATGCGGGAGAGGGATGGACATGCTTTCACATAGCACGTAGTCATACATCATGCTCAACATTCAAGTCTCTATAATAACATGGGAACATAAACCATTATCATAACATGAGAACATAATCATAATCAAGCGGAAGTAGCATCATATTACATAGCCAATTATCCAACATACAAGTTAAACGTACAAGAGTAGGATTTGTCCAAAACATGCCTCTACATAGAGGAGCGGGGCCTCGACAAGCTTGAAGCTCACCTTCAAGTCAAAGAAAGTAAATACATGAAATAAAAAGGTAGATAGATGGTGGCTATTACCCTTGAAAAATAGGGCTCACCACTACAAGTCTTCAATAGAGAATCAAGCGTCGTCCGGGAAAATGTAGTAATCACCCTCGTCCCCTACATGATTAGAATATGTAGAAAAGAATATGGGTTAGCACAATTAAGCACTAA
>JBCEWC010019684.1:0-11295 GCA_038996855.1 Solanum aculeatissimum
ACAACAAGAGTAACTTATGCCCCATGGGCAAGATGTTGCACTATTGTGCTCAGTATAAGTTCTGAGCTATGCTATAACTTTTGCCTTTGAGGCAATGCCTACTTATACCTCATGGGCAAGAAAGAAAATGGCAGAAAAGTAATTTGGTCAACTTAAAATTGAAAAATGAGTATTTTTGTAACACTTTTCTTATCGGGGGTGAAAAATCAAGACCAGTTCATTTTTGAACCACTCAGTATAATTTTCTCGATGTAAATAATTTGCTTTAAATGGGCATAAATTTAGTTTTTCCAAAAGAAAATAAGTGAAACAAAACCAAAAAGAAAACAAAAATGAAATGGAATCAGAGATCCCTAGAAGCTCTAGAAAACAAAAATTCGATTTGGTTCTATTTATTTAAAAAAAAATAAACTTGATTGATTTTCTTTGGAGGATACAGACTTAAACCAACCATATGAATACCCCCTACCGGTGCATTTGAAGCTGCAAACTTAGACAAGCTTAATAAATTAAACCATTTGACCAATTTGTTTTCTACTGATTGTATTTTGCTTTAGGAAAAAAAACTCCTTAGACTTTTGATATATGAAGGTGAAGAAGAACTACATTATCTAGTAATTCACTTTAATTGAAAAAGAAAACCTAAAAGAAGCATTAAAAAAGACAAAAACCGCGCAAAGTTGGAAGTATTTTTCATTAAGAACAACTTCATTTGCTTGTCGGGAGGGAGATTACAATGTGGAAATCGAACCCTCACCAACAATGTGGGAGCTTAGGTAGTCAACCAACTAAACTAGTAAGATTTCCTTGTCATTCACCAAGATGTACATTACTAATACCTTTTATTCTTTTATTAATGAATATTAGAAGTAGTGAATATACGATATATAACTTTAGACCTTAGGTTAAAATTTTCATTTTAAAAAATAGAACTTGAATTTTCGGGGCTAAATTTCTTATTTTCAGAAAGTAAACGTTAAACTCACATGGCTGAAAGTTTAAAGTATCATCCTTTTGACGCAACAATTGATATGTTCTTTTGTGCTACAGTGGCAAAACAAATATCTTAGCTCAACGGGTGTGATTACGCGTAAAAAAGCTATACATTTGTGTGATGTAGAGTATCTGGCTGAGCAGTAATGACAATCTCTTCAACAACAAAAAGACCAATGTCCGTCCAATCCCCTATCTCTAGTGCAATGATTGACAGAAGCACAAAGCAGAAAAAACCAACAACCCATTCACTTAAAATGGGACTACTAGTCTGGCTGAACTACTGGCGATTTTGCATGGACTACAAATTGCAGTTGAGAGAGATTTCACCCCGAGACTCGCTAGAAGTTGTTTAATTATGATCCAAAATGGTCACCTCACCACGTGATAACATAATCTGTGAGTGCAGGTTACTAATGCAGTGGTTGGGAGCTCCAGAGCTCAGACATTTGCAGGGAACAAAATACACTAGTGGCAGATGTGCTGGCAAACATTTTAGGAACCACTTTTCCTAGGAAAACTCTGTTTAGTAATACTGACAATTATGGCTTTACATCTGCCCAAAAATCTAATGGGGCAAACCCTGAACAAGCTTAAATGACTGTCATTAACTAACATTATATAAATATGCAAACCTTTTAACCCACCCACCCAAAACAAAAGAAACTGACGCGAGCATTTCAGCAGTAACAACTTCCACCAGTCAACATCCTTAAGTCCATGTGAGGATAAGTAACATGATGCACCAACTAAAATAGCACATTGCGGATGTTGCTACACCGAATGGTCCAGAGCAAGATCCGCTTAGCTAGAGAACAAGAGGTCAGAACTATCATTCAGCAGGAGAAACAATTGGCTGCTAGTTTCAATCAATAGCAATCTCGATGACGCTCAATTTCATAAACCATATATCGGTTCAGTGAAAATTATATTTTCAGAGAAAATTAAGGAAAATCAGTACCACTGAAGCAGCTTCAGGCATGCACGAGACATTTCTTTAGAGCATTAAAAGTTTTATAACATTGAAGCAACAGCTCATTTTTAACCTGTTCAATCAAGAAGAATTGATGAAATCTCTTTCGTTTAATTCAAATGTTTTACTTCTTTCCAACCCTGAACTATTTTGGAAGTCCAACCCACTCGATCTTAGATATGAAATTAGGCCAGCAGTCTTGCTGTTGGCAGTGACTTCAATCTTATACATTTCAAAATATTGCGAGTGCAGCTGAGAACCATTCTATGCACAACGCCAATGAGCAGGCCAAAGAAGGGGCATCCTATTTCTCTCTGGCAATGCTAATGAGCAGAACACGGTTTGCTGAAGTCAAAACACAACTCACTTGGATCAAGATTCAACGTTGTTAACCAACGTCATAGCAGTGCTGACTACAGATTCTTCTTCTGCATCAACGTGTCAGCACTGCTTTTCATTAGTGCATCCTTCTACCAGACCATCAATTTCAGAGGAAAAACTGTGGCTGTGAATTTTTATCCAGCAAAACTTGTACAGATGGAGCTTCAGATGATAGCATAATCATAATCATGCGGGGTTGTTGAAGAGATATTGAAGCAGTGGAGCAACCACTCCCACACTCAAACTGTTTCCTAGCATTGCATAACTGCACCAAAAAAACCCAGGCATTTGTTAGCAAGCAAGTCTTTTATGAAATCCAGAACAGAATTGCTGAAATCTCGTAAACTAAAGCCAAAAGCACAGGACGAACACCTGGCCCTCCTCTCATTCTAGCCAGGATAGCATTTAAACCAACTAAAGTGACAACTGCAATTCACAAGGCAATCTCAGGAAATTGTGTCAATCTAAAGTACTAGTTTTTTGATAATTAATCGGTCACTTTTGAAAATATGCATTTCTAAATAAGATCTGATCACCTTCTATCCAACTCAAACAATGAAATGATCAGAATCATGATCTACTCCCTCTTTCATGTTAAACGACACTCTTTCCGATGTAGTCAGTTCTAAAATGAATGACACCTTTCTGTATTTGAAAATTCTTTAACTTTAAACTTCATGCTTTACCATTAATATATGTTCTTATAGCCATAAAAATGACATGGCGTGTTTAAAACCACAAGTTCTAATGGTAATGATGATAAGTACTATAAGTCTTTCTTTCTCAACCTCAGTGCTCAGTCAAACATCACCATATAAAATGAAGAGGGAGTACACTGTTTCTAAAATAGGAAAAGCCAAAATTGCTCGTTGCAGGAGAGGGTCTTGGAAAATTTTCTAAAATATCAGTCTAAGATCGACAATGCCCTTAAGGCTATGCAACATCAGTTTCTATAAATAATAAACAACAATTACACAATAACTATTTGAACTACAAAATAAAAAGAGTTAAGGAAAAAATGTTCATTAATAATGAAGTAAGTACAGAGAAAAAAAGATGTACCGTTGGCGAAGACTAATGTGTTGTGGAAACTGGAAGTCTTCTGGAAAAGAATGCAAATTCGCAACCTACAATTAAGAGCTGTGAAATGTCTTGAATCTTATTGCTTTATTTCCCAAAAGAAAGCAAAGTAAGAAAGAAGACAGAACTACTTCACAAAATTGAAGAGAATGAATACCTCCCTAGGCGTGAAGTATCTAAGAGACAGATCCTGCAGTGAAGATGTTCTATTCTCCATCCTTTCCTGTATTTATGAAATGATATCCCATGAAATCACTGGAGAGCAATATTTATTAAAACAACACCGACATACCCAGTGTAGTCCTACAAAGTTGGTTTGGGGAGGGTAAAGTGTATGCAGATCTTAACCTTACCACAGAGGTCGAGAGGCTGTTTCTAATTAGACCTTCAGCTCAAGGAAAACCAGACCAAAGCAGTCCAGAAAAGGAATAAACAGAAGGGAAAGCATAACAAAACATTTTGAACAGAAACTACAACAAAATAATATAATAATCGAAGTATAAGAAACAACAGATAGTAAAAGAAATTGATGGACAAGAAACAATAGGAGTAATATTCCAACTAGTATGGATGGATAGCAAGATAATGTACTACTACCTACTAACCTCCTACCTAATATATGCCCTCCACAAGCTCCTATCTAAGGTCATGTCCTCGATAAGCTAGAACTCGGCATATCCTGACTAATCACTTCTCCTCAATACTTCTTCAACTTACCTCTCTCTCTCCTGAAACCATTCATAGCCATCGTCTCACATAATAATGACAAGGTTCATAAGGATTGAAAAGCATGAAGCGAAGTGCATGCTTCTTTTAAGTCAGAGTGTACAAGTTACAAAAAGTAAAATAATACTGAAATAGCCATAGTAGCCAAATTACAATTAAAATAACTACTTTTAGCCTCCAATATACAATAAAGCCGCTACTAATCCAAATCCTCAAAATTGAGATTGCTTTCTTACTGTTACTGGGAACATTTTTACATCATTGTTTGAAGGACACACTTCTTTAAAGCATATGGCTTCTCCATAAGCGATGAAACAATGACTTCAAATAACATGGGGAGAATAGAACGAGTAATCCAACATAAGTATTAAATATCCATATAAACCCAAGTTGTGCGGACACTTTAACCAGAGTACATGGACAAAATTTGGAGGATATTGAGATTTTGATAAAAGATAAAACAGATTTAACACAAGGAAGGGCTTACCTTCGATATTATAGTCCTTGTCTCCCTTTTTAGCTTTTCCTCTTGGTCAATATTCGTTGCTTCATGTTTTAAGCCAAACAAAGAGAAGCTAAGAATTCAAGCGGTTGCATTCCGACTTTTGCTAGATTGTAGCAACGATCTGTAAGGAGGTTGGTGGAAGGTCTTGATTCTTTTTTGAGGAAAAGAACCAGAGAGCTTGAAAGAAGATGTTGGGTGTCCTGAGAAAGATGTCCTAGAAGATTTTTTAAATTTAGAATATGTTTATAGCTCTATTTTATAGTTTTGGATTTTCAGCCGAATCCCAACGCCTGCATCCATACCTAGATATGTACCCTCCGAATCTTAAAATTTAGATTATGCCAAATCCCACCCTCGGATTCGCATCCACATCAAATACCCGCAACCGAGTCCGAGCAACTTAGTATCAAACTAAATAGAACAGAAAGAACATTTTGATTAATCACGGAATCAAAGGAAAAAAAAAACTAGAACTTTCAGACAAAACACTTCATCTTGGCAACTAGAGCAACCAACCTTAATCAAATGGACCAGTTAAGTAGTTTAATTTCAAAGAGAAAAGTAAGTCACAAAAAATACTAGTTTCATAAACAAACCTAAAATTAACCAACAGAGCAGTGCAAATTATACAACCATAAGTTTAAAAAAAAGATTGACAACTAAATTATTTTCCAAGTAGATAAATGAGCATAATTATTTTTTTCCAACGAGGCTTTCATGGTCAACTTGGACATATCACTACTATTACACTACTACTTACATCCTTTTACCAAGATTGAATTTGAGAAGAAATTAACTTTTTCCTCTTCACTGAATTTGAACCCCGATCATGAGCAACTTCACTTTTGTGTTAAATACGAGGTAAAACTTGTGTGAGGGTGGTCGTTGCTTGCAAAGTAAAACTTGAGGGGCCCATAACAATGCATCATTCTTCTCTCTCTAGCTTTGCGCACACCAGCCCTTGCAACCCCCCTGCCCTCCTCCTGCCCACTGCTTCTCTTCCTTTCATTTTTTTTTCTTTTCTTCTTCCCCCACCTTGCCCCATCACCCCTCCCTCCCTAATATCCCTGAGAGGATACGAGGTGGCCATAATGGAATTGTAAGCTTTCTTTCCAAACTTCAAAAAATCCACAGTATGCTTGTGTGAATACTTAAAGAGTAGTAAACAAGATCCAAGATAATTAGAAATCCAAAATGAGAACAAATCCTTTTGTCAAAATTTTAAGGAAGAGGGGGAGATAATAACCTAGAGTCATCATCCAAGTAAATCCCCTTCAAAGAGAAAGACCTAATAGCCTATTATACTAGGGTTCATTATTCTAAGGGAAAAAAAAACTAAAATACCCTTTACTTAGGGCCTCCTAATTTAAGATCAAAGATATGTGGGCTTCTAATTGTCTTGAACCTTAGTTTTCACTCTTTAAATATCCATGTAAGCAATAAAAACACGACACTAGGTGCAATTTCACCAAATGGGATCTAGGAAGGGTAAGATGTACACATACCGTATCCTTTGTGAGGTAGAGAGGTTGGTTCTGGTGGACCTCGACTTAAAAGAGAAGTTATTCAATGCAAGGTTGCAAGAAAACAATGATAGAAAAATATCAAGACACAAAGCAAATGAAACACTAGATAGTAAAATACATTGAAGAATAACAAATTACAAGATTACTGAATACTTATAAATAAGGTTAAGAAGAGATGAGGCTTACCCTCTACCTCTCCACCTAAAGGAAGACAACAATCGGCTACCTACCAACCTTCTACCCTAATCCTTGACCTCCATATCTTTCTTACAAGGGTTATGTCCTCAGTAAGCTAAAGTTCTGTCATGTCATGTCATGTCATGTCAAATAATTTTATCATGGGCATTCTTGATTGCCAACATTTTTCCCCATACAACGATACTAATTTAACCATCACTCCGCATAACTCACCCGTAAACCTTGGCAATACATTCTTATCGCACAGTACCACCAGGATGCAATCATCCATACTGTGTATATGGCCTTTTTCTTAAAGGGAAAATTATTTTGGATGATGAGTTTAGGTTAACCTTTAAGAGTTGAGGTTGAACCAGTCTCTTAAATTACTACAAGTTAATAAGTCATGTATTGGGTCATATCCTTCTCCCTTGGATTGAATCTTTTATTTGAATGTTAATCTAATTAGTTCCTAGATTCCCTTCATTGTTTCTTTGAGTATTGATTCTAGAACAATCCTTTCTTCATTCCATCATAGATTTAAGATTATTGATTACAATCATATATATCTAGGTAATTAATACTTAGGTGAGTGTTTACCCCAACAATTGTCTTAATCTTCTTATCCTTTTATTGCTTCTCATAATTGTTCTTGACGTTCATGTGGGGTTGAAGAATCCATCATCAATTTCTTTGAATCTTGAGCATGTTTCACATCATCACTTTCTATGCACATTCATCCATCAACATCTTTAAGTGAAGTACCTAAACCAGTAAGGCACAAAAACCTCAAAATCCACTCAACAATCCCTAAGTAGAAAAGCTTCCACAAAGGTTACCTTGAAACAAGCTAGAACAACAACATGCCTCTCCCCACAACAAGAACCATTCACAATGGCCCTGGCACATGCTTTGACCACAAGGTCATACCCACTTGGACCTGGTTATTCAAGTAAACTCAAATTAAATGCTATCAAGTTTCTTGTCTACTACATTTGATCTTTTATCCCATACATGTTTCCAAGGATGATTACACAAATTTTTGGAACAAATTGAACAAAAGAAAATAAATCTTAACTGAGTAAAACTCAAATCTTTTTTCCTGAGTAAAAGATCATTTTAGTTGATGGTTGTTTGTTTGAATAAAGTTATTGCCACTTTCATTTCTTCGATTAATAATCCATTCGTCCAATAATTTCCATCCAACTAATAAAAGAGCACAAAAGACCCAATTGATCAGTGACCAATAACCTAAGTTGCTCGGACTCTCTACAAATGTTGTTGCACCCGTGCCGGATCCTTAAAAAATATGCTATTTTTGGAGAATCCAACATGCACCCGTTGACATTTTTTAAGAGTCCGAACAACATAGCTAAGAACTAACTGAGATACAAACTAATGCCATGGTTTGCACAGGAGGGGGATATTGGGAAAAGAGGGGTGATGCGACGAGCAAAGGAGAAAGAAGAAGAAAAAGAAGTGGGCCCCCAAAAATCATTGCTAGTATGTGTAAAATTAGGTCCTGGGCATAACTCACATTCCAAAAGCTAGCTCAAAGGGAGCAAGATTACCCAAACCTTATAAGGAGTCCACTCATCTCATTAACCACTAATGTGAGACTTCTGTCATTCTTTTAACACCCCACCTCACACCCATTGCTTGTGGACAATTTTAATCTTCTGGGCCCAACATTGGGTGGGTCTTGCTCTGATACCATGTAATATTAAGTCTTGG
Source organism: Solanum aculeatissimum (assembly GCA_038996855.1). Lineage (NCBI taxonomy): Eukaryota > Viridiplantae > Streptophyta > Magnoliopsida > Solanales > Solanaceae > Solanum > Solanum aculeatissimum. The sequence continues at coordinate 8,096 of JBCEWC010019684.1, forward strand.
ACCTAACTCACACCCCAAAAGCAAGCTCAAAGGGAGGAGGATTGTCCAAGCCTTATAAATAGTCCGTCCATCTCATTACCACCAATGTGAGACTTTTGTCATTATTTAACAACACGTTTAATACAGTTACTACTATACGTTAGGCCTCAATTAGCAGGGATAGGGGGTTTGCTAGGCTGATGTGTGTAGAGGGAGAGAGAGAGAGGTGAATGATGCATTATTGTGGGCCCCACAAATGCGGCTTGGCAAGAAACCATCCTCACACAAGTATTGCTAGTTGTATTTGACATGATGTAAAATTTCCATCTGTTATAGTCTTCATTCCATCTTCATTGACCACCAGAATATCCATAAGTGCTATAACAGCTCCTACTACTGTAACATCTAACATCTAAAAGAACATTTCTTTGTTGAGAGGGTGGGAAGAGAGATTAACCTCCATAACAACCAATACTAGAGGCAAAGCGAACCCATGTGATCAGTGCGAACAAGACACATGAGTCTCATAGAAACAAAAAGCTCAAGTGAGGATTTTGGATTATCTCAATACAGAAAGAGGATAAGGAAAACTCTCGTAAAATTTTAATGACTAGTGGAATGACTTGTTATAATGAGTTACGAAGATGAATAATAATCAATTTGTACTCCATGTTATGCAGAAGCATGGTGGCATGTATGATATCTTATGTTTCTTAAGAGTTTCCAAAAATTTACATTCAGCTATTCGGTTTCCTTCTCCATTTCTACAGAAACCCTGAATAAGAAATTATCAAGGTAATCCCACGGAGTAGCGGAAGAGCAAATAAGATAATAACCAACTTTAGCTACAGGGCCTCTTTCTTAATTGTTATAATATTATAAAGACCACTGAAAAAAAAAAAACATATTCAAGGAAAAACGTAAACAACATGACAATACTTCAAAGCTTTACCTGGACAGTTGCCAACAGGGAGCCAGTGCCCTTCACATATCTGTAATAGCTTTTTGTAAAACAACAGCACCGCTTTGAATGAGGATAAACGATATCTGTGATCTTTTAAGGATGTAACCCAACAACAATTGACGAGCAGAGAGAGCTAATTATGACATAAGAAACAGAGGAAACTACAGGAATTAACAGGAAGAAGGATACCCATGGCACTTCCCCATCTTTCAATTAGGCTTGATGGAACAAAGTACACATTATTTTCCTCATCACTTCTATCTGATTTTACAGAATCATTGGCATGGAAAGAGTAAGTTGATGAGTCCTTTCCATTACCAAAAGTTTTAAATACAAGAAAATCATCTACAGGTTGACAAGCTTGAAGCAGCTCATCCCAGTACTCTGGTGACAGTAGCTGTTCCTTTTCCATTGTGCTTTCAGTCTGTCCAAGTAAAGGACCAGGGGTCCGAAGAAGCTGATTGTTAAATTCAGGTACTTCAAAGGATAAAAGTTTCCTTTTGGCCTGCAGTAAAGTAATTTCAGTGATTTATATTTGTGTTTAGCAAAATAAATAACTCAAACAAAAATTAATAACCATAAGTTGATTGCATTACATACACAAGGATAGAACTTATTCTGAAATGAATTTTGGTCACCAAAACGCCACATTTGCATTCTTATTTTACTGAACTCCCATGTCTAACTAGTCTTTAACAATTTGTTTTGATTATTAAAGGTTACTTGATTGAAAATACAGCAACAAGAAAGTTCTTAAAGAAACATACAGAGAGAGCAGATCATCATTGCTGCAAGTGTAAGGAGCAATCTAACATGGCATCTATATCATTTGCAATAGCCATGTTACACCCGAAAAAGGTGAAGGAGATACCTTCGTACTTCGAGCTAATTACAGATTCAGTTTTGCTTTCAAAAATTATGGCATCCCTTTCTTTCCAAATGGTCCACAAAATAGCGAAGGGAATTGAGTTCCAGGTTTGCACTTTTGCCTTTCCCATCCCATCGAAGAGCCAGCCTCAGTAGATTCGGTGAGGTTCTTGGCATTACCCAGTTTGCTCTCATGATGTTAAGAATGACAAGAAGTGTTGATTATTTAGTTTCCAACTAAACCAGGTCTTCTGCAATCTATAAACCTGTCCATAAAGCCACCTACACTTCTCCAATACTCCCTTTGTCCCAATTTATGTAGCGATGATTGGGCATGGAGGTTAACAAAGAAAGACAGATTGTTGAAACCTGTGATCTAGTAAAAGTTATAGACATTTGTGTAGCTATAAATCGTCAAATCAAGGATAAAACGGAAGTTTATAGTCAAATGATTTCCAAATAAGGAACTATGATATTCTTTTTGGGACAGACTAAAATGAAAAGTATGCCACATACATTGGGACAAACAAAAATACTAGATAACTGTTTGTTGCCTATGAGCTTTAAGGGAAATAACAGGTAAGAATAGTGGACTAACATAAGGATAACTCAAGACAATTACACTTTTTTATGACAAAACAAATCTCAAGGTTTGCATGTTTCAAAACTCAAAATGGATAATGTGCCTAGCTCTCTACCCTTCTCTGCTTCAGGCTTTTGTCTGCCCCATCGTTCGAACCACTGACCTGCACTGATAAACTATACATTACGCGTTGCCTTCTTACCACTACACCAAATCTCTGGGGACAACTCAAAACAATTACGTAATTTAGAACAGATTAAGGGCTACAACAAGGTATACTGAGCTATGTCTGGCCTAAAATGAAAACAGTACTCCTGAGTGACCTAACTGAGGAAGAAATGATGGTAAGAGCAACCATTGTAGTTGAATTGGAAGGCTAAAAATGAGGAGGCAAAATGGAGACAAAAATCCAGAGTGTTGTGGTTGAAGCAAGGTGACAACAACACAGTTTTTCCAAAGAATGGAAACTGCTCACAGAAGATTTAACACTATCGACACAGATTAGTGGTTAGAGGAGAAGAAATAGTAAAACCAGATGAAATTAAGACTCCTATGGTTGAGTTTTACAAAAGACTTTACTCGGAAGCAGAAAGTTGGAGGCCAAGTTTCGACATTATGGATTGCCCAACCATTTCTTAAGAGGAACAAGACTGGCTTCAAAGACCTTTCTCTGAAGAAGAGGTGTTGAATGTAATCAAGCAATGTAATGGAGACAAAGCCCCGGGCCCAGATGGTTTGACAATGAGTTTCTTTGAAGTTTGTTGGGACACTGTGAAGGAGGATCTTATGGGAACTGTTCAAAACTTT
>JBCEWC010019685.1:0-11294 GCA_038996855.1 Solanum aculeatissimum
TAGTATTATAAATAGGGTCTCAATGTAATAATGTAGACAACAATTCAATAATATTTTCTCCTATATTTCTCACAACAATAAACCCAAAATATTAACTAAAATGAGATAAATTATCATTACGGATGAAAATAAGGATGAGTTATAATGATGACTCAACTTTTTCTTTGAATTGGATAATGCTGCCTCAACTTTGAAAAGCTGTACATGATCATGTTGGAAATATTATTACTAAACCATGTATTATTCAATGCAGGTATGAAAAAAGTTACATGCACCGAGACGTGGTTACTCATGTTGCTGTTTCAACAGCAGATTTTTTCATTAGTGGGAGTGCTGATGGTAAGACAGGACATATTAATTCTTGATGTTTGCTTAATTCACCAAATTTTCTCTTCTTTATTGTCCAGGTCACCTAAAATTTTGGAAGAAAAAGCCTATTGGTATCGAGTTTGCAAAACATTTTAGATCTCATCTTGGACCAATTGAAGGCCTTGCAGTAAGTAGCCAAAGGCTCGCTGGGAGCAGTATTCTCTACTCCGCTTTATTATCCACATGCTTGATCAGAGCAATCCTCAAGTGCACCTAAATTTCTTTGCAGGTTAGCATTGATGGAATGCTTTGCTGTACAATCTCAAGTGATAAGTCTCTGAAAATATATGACGTAGTGAATTTTGACATGATGTCCATGATTCGTCTTCCATTTATACCTGGATGCGTTGAATGGGTATATAAGCAAGGGGATGTCAAGGCTAAACTTGCTGTTAGTGATCGTAACTCCTCATTGGTGCATATATACGATGCAAGAGCTGGTACAAATGATCCTATAATATCTAAAGAGGTATTCCCCTTGCACTTGACTCAATACTAAAGGCTGATATGAATTTTGTGTAGTTCATTGGTCTTCTTTGTTATGTTAATATGAAGTTTCTACTGGCAGTCACATCAATCAAACTGCTAACTTAGTTTCCTCATAATCAGGTACAGTTGTGCCCCATCAAAGTCATGAAATACAATCATGTCTATGATACTGTGATATCAGCAGATGACAAAGGGATCATCGAGTACTGGAGTCCTGCTACACTTCAGTTCCCAGAGAATGTGTATGTGTTAAAGTTTTAAAAGCAATTTACCTTATATCTGGTCCTTGGTGGAGACAATAATGATTGATTTCAGGGAGCTCAAACCCCAATCTGAGTTTTAGAATGATCCATCTGAATCTTGGTATTATATCTGTGTATGAAATCCAAGAAATTGGTGTTTCCCTTTTCTCTATTACTTTTTTTGTTATGGGGATGGGGGATTTTGAGGTTGGGGGTTATCAATTTCAAATTCCAAAATAGCGCTTTGTCAAAAAAGGCCGTATGTGGCATTTATTATTAGACCATCTCCGTTTTTGTGGTGTTAGTGTGTATTCACTTCCATGGAGTAGTACTAAATCAACCGCTTATAATTAACTTATACTATCTAAGAAGATAAGCATAGATCATTTAGTATATAGGTCCACTCACTTTCTTTGTTATATTCAGGAGTTCGTCTCTTGCTCCTAATTCTAATAGTCACCTCTGATGCTTATCATCTTATGTTCTGCCTGCAGGGTGAATTTTAGATTGAAGAGTGATACTGATCTCTTTGAAATTGTGAAATGCAAAACTGCTGTTTCTTCTATAGAGGTATTACAGGAAAACCTTTTGCTGGAAATTATGCTTACTTCAGACTGTACCACTTAACAACAGCGACAATTCTTCAGCTATGTACATGTCAAGTTAGCTATAAGCAGTTTCAAATTTCTTATTTTTACCAATCAGTAGACAAGAGTCTTCTAAAACTTTTTTATCCTTTTCTCTTTGTTTCCAGGTAAGCCCTGATGGTAAACAGTTCTCGGTAACTTCACCAGATCGCAGGATTCGTATATTTTGGTTCAGGACAGGTAAACTAAGGCGTGTGTATGATGAATCTCTTGAGGTAAGAGATTACTCCTTTAACTAATCTATTAACTTATGTATGTACACGTGTGGTTCTTGTCTTCTTCTGCTCCTTTCTATTTTGGGGCGATAATCGAAAATTTTCCATCTTTTAGGTGGCACAAGATCTCCAGAGGAGTGATGTTCCTTTATACCGACTTGAAGCTATTGATTTTGGGCGAAGAATGGCTGTGGAAAAAGAAATTGAGAAAACAGAACATGTACCTCAACCTAATGCTGTTTTTGATGAAAGTTCCAACTTCATTATATATGCAACTCTCCTAGGAATTAAAGTAAGAAAATGTCCATTAGACAGTCAAGATGCACTTATGTTTCTGTTCCTTGTACTTGTGCCTTACTGGAGATATTATATGTTTCATGCTACTTCGGTGTTCATTTTCTTTTATTTTGGGTTAATTTTTCTTTTTGTCAGGTTATAAATCTACACACCAACAAGGTATCTCGTATCCTGGGGAAGGTGGAGAGCAATGATAGATTTTTGAGAATTGCTTTGTATCAAGGAGATAAAAGTAGTAAAAAAGTTAGAAAAATCCCTGCTGCAGCGGCAAATGCTAATGAAAGCAAAGAGCCCCTTATAGATCCCACTCTACTTTGCTGTGCTTTCAAGAAACATAGAATCTATTTGTTCAGGTATCGTATACGAAAAAAGTTATCTTGAATGTTGTTGCTTTTCAATCCATTGGTCAATGTTGAACTTGGACCTTCTCCACTGCACTAACCCGTTCAGTCTAGACTTCAGTGGCATGGTAAAGGAAACATGGTTACAGCTTTATCTGAACTAGTCAAACTAGGATGTGCGTATAATGAAACATGACTTGTTCTGATAGATGCTTAAATATCGATTTTTCTACTAGAATTAGGCTTTAAAGTTGTATGAAAACTATCTTGAGCCGTGAAAAAGTTGGAAAGTTCAGTTGGCTGCTGCACTCTTCTTAATTGGGTGATTTAAGTAGATGTTCCATACTTCCATAAAGTATCAGCCATCGCCCTCTTGTCATCTCATCTGTTAAAGAAGGCCACATTTTCTTGTTTAGATTTCAATTTAATGCTTATTAACAGCTCATATGTTATTCTATAACAGTCGGAGAGAACCTGAGGAACCTGATGATCCTACCAAGGGAAGAGATGTCTTTAATGAAAAGCCACCTCCTGATGAACTTTTGGCTGTATCTGACATTGGGAAGTCCGTTACTACATCCCTTCCAGATAATGTGGTAAGTTGTGGTGTTACTTGGCATATATATCAAATAAATAGAAAATTTTATATAGGTTTAAACTGGATATCCTTTTCCATGAGTTTGTGGGAACGGAAGTCTATGCTACCTACAATGGTCCGTATTAAACCAAGTTAATGAATACTAAAGAAAGGACTTACCTTCTTCTACTTCTGTTTTCTGACTCCTGATCAATTAATAAATGAGATAACAGGACTTTATGAAACTGCTACCTTGAGAATGATCTTCATAAGCTGGAACAAGATGGGCAAACCTATTTTGTACTCTTGGGCAACCTTTCTTAACTGACAAATGACACTTTTTTTTTTGCATTATTGTGGTATACCTAAAAGATTATAGTTCTTCCTATGTTGCTTGAACTATTCAAAAATGTTGTCAGATCCCCCAAAAATGCACTCCTTTTGGAGTGTCTGATTCCTCAAAAATGCACTACTTTTGGAGTGTTAGATTCCTCAAAAATGCACTACTTTTGAAGGATTCAACATGCATCTGGTGGGATTTTTAAAGAGTCCGAGCAACATTGTTCTTCCATTACCACTTTGCATAGAGCAGAAGAGGCCCTTCCTTTTTATGTTTTTGTACTGATCTTGAGAAATGGACCCAAATTTGCTGATGCATTTCTTTCTTATGCTCTGACCTAGGTCATGCATACCAGTATGGGTGAGATTCATATGAAGCTATATCCTGAAGAGTGTCCAAAAACAGTGGAGAATTTCACAATACACTGCAGGAATGGATATTATGATAATTTGATATTTCATCGGGTCATCAGAGGTTTTATGGTTCAGACAGGAGATCCATTAGGAGATGGCACTGGTGGCCAATCTATTTGGGGAAGGGAGTTTGAAGATGAGTTCCATAAAAGGTATGTTGATGCTTTGTTTTGCAGATATGCATAAAAGCATAATTGTACATGCTTAACTTATTTCCTCTACTCCCTCCTTCCTAGATGTGTCATGTGAGGGGCCATTGTTTTACTTATGACGCTTGTGCAGCTTTTTGGAATAATGAACATGGTGGGCTGTGGGGATTGGAAGTCTAGGCTCATAATAAAAGATTGTTCCATTTGGGTGTAAAACCTGTTTTACATTTAATCGACCTCATTTTTCTTTGAACATCAAAATCATTGGCATGGTAGACTAAAGGAGTTAAATCACTGCCGCAGTATCTGCAGCAGTCCATTTTTAAGTATCTGCAGCAGTAGAAGTGGACTAACAAATCTCAGTCAAATATTAAGACAAATTAAGTATTCAATCCATGGAGTAAATGGATCCACAGAAATAGTACAGTGTAATTTTTTATCCGTGTCCTAAAGGTTGCTGCAGCTTTTGCCGCACCTAATACACAATAGAAGATTGTCAATGCATAGCTTAGAAATAAGAGTTAATGACTGGCCAAAAATGAAATCTCTGTTGCTTGCCTCCCTTTACGTGTCTTGACCATTATTTCGCCAGTATTTGAATTTTGAATTTTAAATTTGGTTGCAAATAATAATATTATTAACCCTTCCTGGCAACAATGGTGAAACTTTCATGAATTTAACTATTAGATGACCTTACAATTTCCTTTCTCCTCACAAATGAGAGGGATCTTTTGCATTTCTGTGCTTTTGATATTAACATACAATTCTAATGTTTATGATTACGAAAGCAACTGATTTAATCTAGTCAGAAGCTTGTACTCCATTCATGGACCAGAAGTGTACTTCTGGAGCACAGCATAATATTTAACATGTACTGTAGTTATCTTCTTTGCTTTACTCTGACGATTCATTTTGCGTGCTTTGTTGACTCTCAGAAGATTTTTCTATGGTCTTGGGAGTGAACAGCTTATTCATTGCCTGAAATAACAGCTGGCACAACCTGATGACATCTAATTTTAACTTGATTTCCTACATATAGCTGATTAGCACATTTTCTAGTTTATGCTTCGCTGAGTAAGATTTTCTGAACAATTATATTGGCCTTTGCAGTCTGCGACATGATAGACCCTTCACTGTCTCGATGGCTAATGCCGGGCCAAACACCAATGGCTCTCAATTCTTCATAACAACTGTTGCCACTCCATGGTTGGACAACAAGCACACAGTTTTTGGCAGAGTGGTTAAAGGAATGGATGTTGTACAGGTATTAGCTTCTAAAGTCTCCCCCTCCTATCTCTGCTCTGATTTGATTATTGAATGAATAGACCGCTCAGAGCTTTGTCCTGTTCAGAAGAATATCTAGTTATTTTACCAGAAAGTTGGTGAACATGCTGTAGTTCAAACTGAAATGAGATATTTAATATATGGTTACTTCTTGGGACCTAATTAACCATTCCTTTTGTTTTGGGTTATGACAGGCTATAGAGAAAGTGAAGACCGACAAAAATGACAAGCCGTACCAGGATGTAAAAATATTGAATGTGACTGTTCCAAAGTCTTAACTAGGTTCTTGTTGCGGCTGTGCTCCATTATTGGATGGCTCCCATCTACATATTGAGAAGTATTGGCAATCCTCGTTGGACCCTGATCTGACATGTATCCTGTGTAATCTCTGACTTCTGGTACTTTTCTCAAAACCCATTATATACAACATAGATTCTCAAGTTTTGAGAAACTTTTCGTGCATCATGAAAGTAGAACTTGACTTGTTTCACTCAAGTTGAAAGGATATTAGCAACTGTGAGTTGTTGGCTAATCCAGTATATTAGCTCATTGGCAGGGAATGCACTTTCCATTCCAGATTCATTAGTGCGACAGAGCGGAACTAGCTTTTTATCAATGTTCTTGTTGGGGTTGTGACCGATAACTTATGGAGTTGATACTTAGCATTGCAATACCAATAAAAATAGTATCAATTGTAATGTACTGTTTTTGCATTGTCTCGATTATACTACTATTGTTAAGACCTTTTTGACAGTTTTTAAGTTTCTCTTTGTAAGTATTTGTAAGACCCTATTATTTACTTCAAAATTTTCAGAAAGCAAGACATTTCCCTTCGAATGGCCTGTTTTTGCAAGTTTTTTCTCTTGTTAACCATGTAGAAAAATTTATGCTATTACTTGTAGTCGTAATAAAGTGATGGCCTGTTTAGCAAGCAACTGACTTCCTCATTGTAAGTTGATTCTTGCAAGTTTTAATGACTTGAAACAGGCAACAAATATATCAACAAGAAAAAGTTGCAAATCAAATCCAACAATACTAGTAATTCCCAATTGCCTCAGTATGTTTACCAAGCAAAATATAAGTTGATTAACTAAACTAAAATTGCAATCAGTAACTTGACAAAAAGACTCCCAAAATAAACTCAAGGGATACTGGAGGGAACATTGCATTTCATACAGAAACCAGTAAAAGATTTCCTCTAATCGAAGAGACTGAAGCCCATGTCCTGCAATATAGAAAACCAGACAACCATGTTAGCAGACAATACAATACAAACTAATCAAGAAACCAAGCACCGAGCGGAGTATCTTACATCATCAGATTCTTCTTTCTCTTCCACCTTCTTTTCCTCTTTCTTCTCCTCAGCAGCTGGTGCAGCAGCAGCGCCACCAGCAGAGGCAGCAACTGCAACTCCACCACCGCCACCAGCAGGCACTGAAGCCAACTTCTCCCTGCCAGCAGCAATCAGCTCAGTGATATCCTTGCCCTTGACTTGGGACAAGAGGAGTTCAATCCTATCATCATCAGCATCAGCTCCAACTGCAGCACATTAAAAAAAAACTTGAGAATGCAAAACTAAAAGCCAGTATACAGTATTAGCCAATGTTTAATAGCAAGGAGACATTGTTTATGCAAGGAAAACAAGCATAGTAGAGTATGAATATCTTCGGATGGTATTATATAAAATAGTCCATCGGAAAATTGACTTATCTACCCTCCCAAGTTAAGATTACGTACACACCACACTCCCCAATCCCCAATCTTGGAATTACACCAGGTATGTTGCCGTTATTGTTGTCATAGTCAATCAGCATTTCCCCAGTTCTTTAAAAGAAAACATAACAAAAATAAAAGTAGAGAGAATGTAAAAAGACCAGGTCTCTAAGTATCAAACAAAATCTAATCTCAAGTTTGACAGACAGGTGCTTCATAGCTATTAGAAGTAACTTAATAAAACTTCCATGCCTCTTCAACCTCAAACAAAAGTAAAATAAAATTGCTTGCCTCAAATATTCTCAACTCTTTCTCCAGGAATCAAAATTTCTTTGTTTGCAGGCTCGAAAAAAATAAATACTACAATGACCTGCATTACTCCATTAGACAAGTAAATATCTCTTAAGTACATCCATAAATAAATCAATTGCATACAGACACGTGTCAATAAGTTCTAGGATCTAGTTCAACTAACACAAAACAGCACCACATTCAGACATGTCATGCTCTAAATCGGTAAAAATAGAAGAAACTAAGAACAATGAAGAGAAACTCTTCATCTTGACATTACAACCATTCATTTGATCTTTTTACATCAATGAATCAGTAAAACCCAGTGTAGTGTAAACCCATAAGTGGGGTCTGAGTGTGCTAACGTGTACTCAAATCTTAAGCTGTTTCTGATAGGCAAGGGTGGACAATTCAACGAAAGATGAGTTTTCTACTCATGACTAGAGTGTTGCACCATTCATTTATCCCAATTGCATACATCAATAAACAAACTTGTTATCTAAGTTGGGCAACACTCTTCACTCAATGCCGCACCTGTGTTGGATTCTCTAAAAAATATAATCCGACACCCACCCACCCACACTTTTGAAGAGGCTAAGCCACTTGTGATTATGAAAATGAAATGGGTATGCAATAAATCCTCTCCAAGTACAACCAACCCTTCCAACACGCAGCCCAATGCACTAAATTCGCGCTAAAAGAGTCTTAACATACATAACCTTAACCTGCATTTTTTATGACTCCACAGCTCCAACCAAATAGAGGCAGCTGGTTATTGCATATTATCATTCATATGAATCATTTTCACCCCAACCCCACATCAACAAATTTACACAAAAATGTAAATAAAGAGATAAAAGAAAAAATTACGATACCAGAAGCAAGAATCTTCTTCAAATCTGTAGCAGATGGAGAGGCTTTTCCACCCAACACAGCCAACAAGTAAGCTGCAATAACCTTCATTTTCGTATCTACAACAAAAATAATAATAATAATCACACATAACAGAAACAAAAAAACACAAAAACAACAATAATTTTTCTAGCATATGCACAAATCACAAGAAAATTTTACAGTAATTCACCTAGGGTTGCTGTTGCTTCCGACTTTACAGAGAAAAGAGGAAAGCTTCGAGGTGAATACTATGTATATATAGTTAGGGCTTTTTGTGCTTTGCTATGTTGAGATTAGATCTCCACCGTTGAATTATATTAAGATGGAAGTATTTTGCTTTTTGCACCTTTAGTTATGGTTTATTTCTTTAGTTTGCACCATAACTTTTTTGCTTTTCATTGATTTGGTCCGTAATTTTTTTCGAAAAGTCAGTTACACGCTTAAACTATTATGTTGATCTATTACATATCTTTACTATTGAAAAGTAAATTTAATACAGCCTGAGACTCCGACCCTGCTACTAAGAAGAATGTTCACTTCTTAAAATATCATATATACGTAGACGGGATGTGTAACACCACTTTCGTGATAGTGGTGTATTACACTCGCTGCCACATCGACGTCATATAAGAACTTATGATTTTTATATCCTTTTTGTTTTTTTTTTATTAATTAACTTTTCTTTTGTTAACTATATTTTACACTAATTAATTCATCGTTAATTATTATCATTATCTAATAATTATATCTTCTTCATCACTAAATCTCTCGTCTCACCATAAAAATCATATTTGATCACCTATAGTATCGATCTTTTGTTTATTATCGTCATTATATCACCTTCAATTCTTCGTCATCCACCGCGCTGAAATAAAATTCAATTCTATATGAATTTCATGTAGATTTCTTCTTATTCCTTGTAGGTTTTGAAGAAAAACAAGTTTCAAAATGGAGAGCGAAAGGGGGAAAGCAAAGGTTGCATTGAGTTTAATATGTGCCTTTATGTTCTAAAGACATTTAAAGATTTACCAGGGATGACAACAACGACGATAACAGTGATTGAAGGAAGATTTTGCAATGTTACGCTGTTTTATCTTCTTATACGTTAATTTGAACTTCTGATGAAAAATAAAAAATGAAGAAGAGGGAGATAATGGGTGGGGTATGAAAAAGAAGAGACGTATCAGAGTGGAGTCTTTTTTTCTTTTCTTTTTTGCTTTGATTTTTATCTAACATATAGATATTTATTTTATTGTTTACCACGTTGCTTTTAAGGATGAGTAAATTAACTTTTTAGTAGTAAAGTTGTATAGTGAGTCGCTACGATAATTTAAACGTATAAATTGTTGACACCCAATTTTTACCTTCCACAATACGAATTGAATATTGAGCTTTATTTTAAAAACAACTTTGAATAATTAGCGGCCGAAATACGAAAAGACATCTTTTTAACGACTTTTGGAGTTTTTAAATTTTAAATTATATTATATACTCTATATTACCGTTTTATTTCAGATATCGCGTATTTTAACTTTTTGTCACTTTTTATTTATCTAATTTAGTCACTCCCGAATTAACCGTTTCGAAATTAGTTTGATTATTTTAAGCTGTTAAAATTTAAAGCTTTTTAATTAATTCATATTAGTTTCATCTCGTGACCGATTAATTTGATTTGATTATGTTTTTTATCCGAAACCATTAATTCTTTTCGATTCGGATTTTTAATTCCGAAATTGGTCCAAAACGGACCAATTTTTTCAGTCAAAAAGCCAAACCCCGACCCCACATGTCCCCCATCTTTTTCCACACCTACCCCACCTTTCCCATTCTTCCACACCTTTCCCATTCTCCCACACCTTACACCTACACTTACACACCTATTTACCTAACCCTCACCTACCCCCCACAATTCCCCCCATACCTTCATCAACCAAACATATCCCTACAATACACCCATACATACATACCTTTACTCTCTTCATCCCTCACAAATACACACACATACATTTTCCCCTAATCTCCCTCAACATACATACATATACATACATACTCCCTCAATCTACCACACATCTCCCATCTTCCTCATCTTCCTCAATTTGACACATATACACTACACAACAGCAACGACGCGGCACCGGCGGCCGCACAGCAGCAGTCGAACCTCCGGCGCCACTACCCAGCAGCCCCGTCCCTCATCTCCCTCGTAATCTCTCCGCACGCGTCTCGTCTCTCCCTCACTCGCACACACAGTGCACCTATCTCTCTCACGCTCCTCACTTTCCCACGACCCCACAGCCGCACTCAACATTCTTCTCATCATTCCAACCCACACTAATCCGACAATTTTTCAAATATTCCACAACTTTCGGCTTCCCCAAATAATTCCGAATTAAAGCCCCAATTTTCGGAACTTTTACTTTGGCTCTTTCCCCCTTTCAGTATATTCGGCCCCTTTAAAGTTCCATGGGCAGAAAAAACCGAAAAGGGGGGAATCGAGGGAGAGACACGAACAGAGAGCAAAAATAGAAACAGAGAGACAAGGCAGAAAACAGGAAAACATTTTTTCAAATTGACTTCAAAATTTTCGAAGTCAAGGTTTCGGGTGTCCGTGGTTGCGAAGGCTTCTCGGCTCGTCGTCACTGGTTCGTTGCTCCAGAAAAGGTAACCATCTCGACTCGTTTTTTTTCCTTTCCGTTTGAATATGGACGCCTCTGCCTGGTTCAGCTGTGTTAAGATTGGATTAATGTTGTGTTGATGGTTGTTAATTAATAATGTTTGTTGGAAAGTTTCCAATTGGCGTTTTGTTTAGAATTACTTCAAGCTGTGATTGAAGTCAAAGGGGATCTTAATTCGCTGTTGGGATCATGTTTTGCTGTTTAGATGATCGTTGCGATTAGAAAGTTCTCATCATTTTTAAAAAAATAAAAATAAAAAATTTTGTGATATGGCTCACTGATTTTAGTCTTGTAGCGTAGAAACTTTGGCTTTAGCATATAGTTTGAATTGTGATGAAATAGCCTTGAATCCGAGTTC
>JBCEWC010019686.1:0-11294 GCA_038996855.1 Solanum aculeatissimum
TATTTTACCCCATCACGACCCCGACCCCCATACCAGCCCCCCTACATGCACATACAAAAGAAATTTTTTTAAAAAAATATTTTTAATTTTAAAATTTTATATTTTTACCCCCTCCCCCTAGCCCCCCACTCCCACCCCGACACAAAAAAATTAAATATTTATTTTTAAAAAATATTTCAAATTTTGAAATATTTTTTTTATCCTTCTTGCTCACCCCTCTAAAAAAATTAAAACTATTTTTGATTTTTTTTTTTATTTAAAGTTAGGTCTAGATCTAGTTGAGTGTGGTCAGATTCCGATTCGAAATTTGGAGTCGAGTCTAAATTTGAAAATTGAATCTTGAGTTAGAAGTCTAGGTACCACAAAAGATGTTTGGGCCGGGTCCCGAATTAATTATTGGGATTAATTTTAATGTTAGAAACTATTTTTCTAAAAAATATTTTCTACTCTCTAACCAAAAATAAAAAATATTTTCACTCAATAATTAAATAATAAAAAATATTTTTCATTCACCAACAAAATGTATATATAAAAAAAATTCAACTTATTTTCAAAAAAAATATTTTCCTTTGTATGCTCTCATTTATGTCTTTTTTTCCAATTATAAAATCTTCATCTGTTTGTATTTGGACAAATATCCATCTCAATATTTGCTCCTCTCTTTTTTATTTCTTCTTTTTTGACAGGGATGACAATGGGGGCGGAGTGAGGCGGGGCAGGTACCGAGCGGGTTTAGAGCTATGTAGGGTGGGGTGGAGCGGGCACGGGCGGAGTTGATTGAAGTAGCTATTTTTAATACGGAGTGATGTGGGTTGCGTGTTTAAAATATCAAATCGAAGTTCGAAGAAATTAAATCTTTGTAATTAGTAAAAATTAAATATATAAATTTTTTTATATTAAACAACTTTAATTTTATTTATTTTCTAAAATTTAAACTATAGATGTCCGGTAATTGTTAGTTGTTAAAATGTTAATTAGAGACTTTTAATTAACGATTAAGAAATAATTGTTAAAATGTCAACTAAAAATAGTTAATTAATTGTTGAGACCTTAATTAGCAAAAAAAACTAAATTCAATTAAAAATAAAAGAATTTTAAAATTTAAGTGGTAAGAATTTATGAGGAACGGGTGTATGGGGAGCAGAGTGGGGTGAGTTAAAAATAAAAAAAGTCATCATATAACGGGACAAAACTATTTAAAAATTTACGAGTTGAGCTCAACACATCCCGCACCCATCCCATTATCATCCACATAATTCTGGATATCAGTCAGATATGTTTTTTTATTTTAAGGTAAATTTTGAAAATTTATCGTTATACATGTCGTGGCACAGAGATCTGTCTATGCAAGAAGACAAAAAGGCAAATCTGACTGCTAAAATGGACAATGCTTCTCTTTTGGCCTATAAACTTATAATTCCTCCGTATTTATTTATTTATCATGTTAAAATTTGATATAATTTTTTTAAAAAGAATAATTGAGAGTATTTTTTGATAAATATACCCTTTATAAATAATTAATTTTTTTTATCTATATGAGTGTCTCTTAATTCGAAAGTAATTAATGTCAAGGGCAAAATTGAAAAAAAAATAATTAATTCTCTTTTGATTATCCAAATTGACAATTATTTTGGGACAACTATTTTTAGTATACATGATAAATAAATTGAGATGGAGGGAGTACTATATAAATTGTCCTATTTTTGGCATTTGACTACTTTCTTTTCCATTTCTATACTATACTCGTGACGACATTTATGATTCAACAACTTAAAGGTATATTTGTAATTTTATCTCAGTTGATTCTCAAAATTCTATTAGGGCGACATAAATTGTGACGAATGGAGTAAATATGTATTATTTGAAAATTATTTTAAAAATACTATAAATCAAATAAATAACAACTTCAAATATTTAAAAATTGTATTAATATTATTGACTCTCCAAATTTTATCTGAGTAACATAAATTGAGAAAGAAAAATAACATATATTGGGTCTGTGCAACGACACAGTTTTTGTCACTAGTTACATTTATAAGTTTTAACTGTATTTACACAGTATTTCTTTTGTCCCATTTTAACTGTCATAATTTTCATTTTTAGAGTTAAACTATGTAGACTTTAACTAGCATTTTAAGATACATTTTTTCATCATATTAATATGAAAAAAGTTGCAATCACTAATACTTTTCGTATAGTTTTTTAATATCTAAATTTTTATTTTAAAATATTAAATTAATTTAATCTAATTTAACTTTAAAACTTAGTTAAATTGATTATCTAAAAGTGTAATATGACAACTAAAATGGGACGAAAAAAATAGTAATAAAATAACAACAGTACATAATGAATGATGATTATATGATGGGAAACTTACATAGATATACTAGATTAAGAAAATATTTATCATTTATAGCAATAACAATTTATTTTCACTAAACACTTTTTATACATTTATAATACAGATTTAATTCATATTACAGAGAACTATTTATTTTCACTGAACACTTCTAATACATTTATATGACCCTGTTTTCTCAAAACATCAAAACGATCTTTACAGATTTAATTCATATTACAGAGAATTATTTATTTTCACTGAACACTTCTAAAATATTTATAATACAAATTTAATTCATATTACCGAGAACTATTTATAAAACATATTTAATACAAGTTATTGAATGCATGATTCACTTTTAATACATTTATATTGAATGCATAATTCATTTTTAATACAAATACAAATTTATATTAAATTCGTAATTCACTTTTAATATAAAGTGCAGATTTATCATAGTATTGCTATATATTGCTATAAATAATAATAGAAAAAAAGTATCGCTAAAATCAGTAATTATTTATTAAAAAGGATGTGCTTAATAATTTTTCCTTATTATATGATTGTTAGAATTGAGCAAAATTGAAGACAAAACTAGTCAACTTGATAGAGGCATGCAAATTGAAGCAGCTAGAGAATCATTTTCAAGTTCATTAATTAATTATTCAGTGTGGTTTTCTTAAATTCAATTCATGTAAAGCCCATCAAACGGAAAGTTTTTCTTATGAAAAATTTCTCCATTTTCGTAGGGTGAATTTGACATCTTTACTTAAAGACAAGTGTTATTATTCTGACATGTACCTATAAACAAATCCTTGTAACAGAATTAGGCTTTTACTAGTCCTGTACGTAGTAATTGATTTCTCTGCCATTTTACTTGGAATTAATTCATCAAACGTTGAAGGGTCAGTATCATTTGTATTTATCTTTATTTTTATTCTGGCACCATATTTTATATATAAATATCCATAATATTTACAATTTTTTTCGATTACTCCAACTTTAAATTATTATTCTAACTAAGATTCCCACATCATTTATATATCAATTCAGAGTTGGTCAAATCTTGCTTCCTGCATCACAATTATTAAACATAACCACCCTCAACTTCAATTTTTTGTATTGACAAGTCCAAAATTATCTGGTTCAAATTACAAAGGAGGAGAAAATTCAGACAAAAAATAAATTAAATGATATGAACATGTTGAGTGAACCATTGACTTCCCAAGAAAATCAGACCCCTCCATTCCCAAAAGCTCTTCTCAATTATCTATATGTTGGTCATTTCCTATCCAGATGGAGTGCCAGGTTACTATTATGTATTCTATTTTCTAAATTTTTCAAGTTTGATTCCAGAAATTTAGATTTTATGTGGTGTGATAAAACAGTAAAGCTAGTATTTAATTATAAAATGTCTTCAAATCATTCACTTTTATGCAAATTTGGTGTTCTTTGCTTCCTTTCTTTTGTTATTTCTAGGCATTTTAACTTCTCATTTGTCTTGTTTCCTAAATAAAATTCCAAAGGAATTATGAAGTTCTAAATTCTCTAAAAAATGTTGAATTTGTATGTGGTGTCACTTTGACAACAAATTTCTTGAGACCATGTAGAGGCAATTTTCACAATGACTTCTTACAATTGAGAAATTCAGGTTTACTTTTAATTTCTTCATGTTTGAAAATATTTGCAACTTAAACCTTCATGCCTATGACCAGTGGCGGAGCTAGAGGGGCGGAAGGGCTCGAAAAGGATATGGTACAATAAGTTCAAAATAAATTATTTTGCTACATTTATATGGTAAATGACAAACCCCTCGGTGAAAATTCTGTCTCCTATCATTGCCTGTGATCCTTTTCAGTAAAATCAATGGAACTAATATTTAATTCTGAATCAGAAGTCTTTTTTCACATTGGAAAATTAACCTCTAGGCTTCTCTAATTGTCTGCCTATTCCATTTGATGAATTTCATGCTCATAAATCATTAGTATGCTCATTAGATATCAGTCATGTGGACATTGTAGTGCTTTACTTCCTCTGAAGTGGTAATAATGCCGAATAACATGAACTCAGAGGAGAGTATGAGACATTTTAACAGTACAAAATTGTGCAATATAGCCTAAGATTCATGTTATGGAACACAGAATGCAACTATATGAGCATTATTATTAGATTTAATCATAGGAACGTAGTATCTTCTGAATATTTTCCTAATTGCAGGATGTGGGAATTCTCTGTTGGTTTGTACATGATCAATGTTTGGCCTGATTCTTTACTCCTTACGGCTGCTTATGGGGTGGTGGAGTCTGCTTCAACAGCATTGTTTGGTCCTCTCATTGGACAGTGGGTGGATAGTTTAACATACGTTAAGGTACATTCTCATTCTTTCTTAGCAGTCCCCTGCACGTGATTGATAAAGATCCATTCAAAAATATAGAAAATTTTCAAACAATTGCTATGGTAGTTGCCATCTACTAGTGGTGATTCATCATTCACACACAACAACCAACTATGCCTCAACAACATCATTCATATTGATACGTAAGTGGTACTCCCTCCGTCCCATTTTATGTGACATCATTTGACTTGGCATGGAGTTCAAGAAAAAAAGAAAGACATGTAGTCTAAAATAATCTTTAGATGGTTGTGTAGTTGTAAATCATTTGACTAAGGGTAAGTGGAGAATTTTAAAGTTAAAATGTTTCTAATTGTAGTAAGGTGACATTTTCTTTGGGATGGACTAAAAAGGAAAGGGTGTCATATAAAATAGCACAGACGAAGTATATACGAATCAAGAAGTCAAAAGATGTTTTAGAGTTATGTTAGTAAATTGTGCTTTAGTGAAGCAAACTTACAATATGCATAAATCTTCATTGGAAATCCCATTATACTATATTTTGATGAAAGAAACAAAAGGTTTCGGCCTATGCAAAGGAGTCACAACATGGGGTCGAGTAGCCAATCATTGGCATACATGGTTTCCCATATATTGCGTACCATTTTACATACCAAACATTTCGTGGTAGCAGGAATACTCAGACCAGGACGGACGTGCAAAAAGTCTCTAGCAATCATATTTTACATTTCATGATGTGATATTTAGTGTTCTACTTTTGATTAGGTTTACAACCCTCACATTTTGTTGCAGGTTCTCCAACTTTGGTTGCTAAGCCAAAATATCTCATTTATTGTTGCTGGAGGTGCAGTAATTGCTCTTTTAATCCGTGTAGAGTTGATATCGGTCAATCTTATGGCATTTATCTCACTTGTTAGTTTAATTTATATATCTGGAGCTGTTGGTGTGCTTTCAACTCTTGCCGGAACCATCTTGATCGAAAGAGAATGGTGAGCCATCTGAATGTTTAGAGTGCGCGCCTCCTTTTCTTGCAATT
Source organism: Solanum aculeatissimum (assembly GCA_038996855.1). Taxonomy (NCBI): domain Eukaryota; kingdom Viridiplantae; phylum Streptophyta; class Magnoliopsida; order Solanales; family Solanaceae; genus Solanum; species Solanum aculeatissimum. Next base: position 5,731 of record JBCEWC010019686.1, read on the forward strand.
TTCATTCATAACTTATCTGGAGTCGTTTACAACTGAACTTTATTGGCAGGGTAGTTGTAATATCAGAAGGCCACCCTCCTGGGCTGCTAACAAAGATGAATTCTATCATAAGGAGAATAGACTTGATTTGCAAGCTATTAGCTCCGGTGATAACTGGCTTCATTATCAGCTTTGTTTCTCTAACTGCATCAGCCATGACTCTAGCTCTTTGGAACGTTATGTCTGTGTGCTTGGAATACTGGCTTCTTACATCTGTATACAATGGAATTCCAGCTCTAAATGAAAGCAGCCTGAGGAGGGGCTCAAGATCTTCGCCAGAGCATTCGGATTTTAGCCCCTCTATTTCTCATGAACAGGAAAACTCACTTCACTCGGATGGAATTGGATTGGAACGATCTGAAAATCTCTGGAGGAAAATAGTTGGTTCGATCTCAAGATTACCTTGCCTTTCTGCTTGGAGAGTATACATGCAGCAAGATGTAGTCCTCCCAGGACTAGCTCTTGCCTTACTTTTTTTCACCGTACTCAGGTAAAACTTCGTAATGTTACTCGTAATTAAGCAATTGAATTTAAAATCATTTGCAACAATCATCCTTGAAATTAGCAACTGCACCAGCTTCCCGGTAGGATGAGGAAGTCAGTTCACGGTGCTTTTGCCATTTCGCCTGAGGCGGGTTTTAATGCTACCTAGGAAAGCTTTGGTTTTCTAGTAAAACATGTTATAGCAAATATACCAAGAGCATGTTTATCACTTTTTTGTCTAATTTGTGCCACAGCTTTGGAACGTTGATGACTGCTACACTTGAATGGGAAGGTATTCCTGCATATGTCATTGGAATTGTGCGTGGAGTAAGCGCAACAATAGGGATAGCTGCAACATTTCTCTACCCCATTTTAGAATCACATATTTCAACGCTTCGAACAGGCCTTTGGTCAATCTGGTCACAGGTACTAAGCATAGTAAATACTTAAGGAGCCAAAATCTGTATGGTGACAGGACATGAGAACTTCTTAAGAAATTTACAAGTAAATATTGAATGTAATTATTTCTAAGTTGGTTATATTCTGCTACCTGTGCAGTGGACTTTCCTGTTGATATGTGTAGCTTCAATATGGGTGCATAAGAAATTTTTATCAGCATTTATGCTTATGGCTGGTGTGGCTGCGTCGCGTTTAGGTTTGTGGATGTTTGACTTATCGGTCATTCAGCAAATGCAGGTGAAGATGCTAAAACATTTCTGCTAGCTATAGTTGAGATTTGATCCCTTCATCGTTCTTCTTGATTGCGACTTATATAATATGACATCTTCATTTTTGGACCTGGACAGGATCATGTCCCTGAAAGTGATCGCTGTGTGGTAGGGGGAGTTCAAAACTCACTACAGTCTGCTCTGGAATTGATGAGTTATCTCTCAGGCATAATCATATCTAATCCCCAGGTGATGATCACTTTAGATTTTCATGAATTACTCATTGTTATTTAAATTTTGGGAGGCATTTTTAGGACTCATTGTTCCCTCGAAGCTGCAATGAGACTTAGAAGTGCTTCACAGAAGAAACTAGGACTTGATAGAGAGTAAGAGATTAAGGAACCTTTCTGTGGCTTCAATGATAGTTCTGTTGTCAGCACTTCATTTCCACAACTTCGTAATTTCTGGCTTTGGCGATTATTTTGGAGAGGTAACGTACTCCATGCATATGTTTCAAAGCCTTTGACCTATGGAGCATTACTAAAAAATAGTGAACTCTTATGTACCGGTTGAAGCATTTACTTGTCTAGAGAAACAATAACAAAATATAATCTATTACCACATTTATCTTTCACGTGATCAAGAGATATGAGACTGTGTAATCAAAGGTTGTCTTTCTGAAATTTACAACCTCTTTACGTCTATGAGGTAGTGATAAGATTTTTTTACACTCTCGCCCTCCCTAGACTCCTTGTGGGATTACATTGGGTATGATGTTGTTGTTGTTGTTAGTATTATTTTCTCCGGTGTTAAATACAAGTTCTATCTTTCCATTATATAGAAAGCATTTCTTGTGATTGCATATTTGCAATGTGTTTTAACTTGTTTCTTCTGCTGCATTTGACTCAGGATTTTTGGAAGTTGATCCTATTATCTTTCCTTTTAGTGACACTGGCCTCAACGCTATACAGTATACATGTTTATCGAGTTAGGAAGCACCTATTTCACTTTGAGAAGTTCAGTTGATTGGTAAGATCATCTTAGACTCTGCATGCACCGGTGAACACGAATACAGAAACTGGAGATTACTTTCCTTGATCTTTCTGTATATCCATAAGCATGTTTCTTATTTATGTTTATCGAACAACAATGCCACGAGGTTTTCTCCTTCCCTGATCAAGTTTTCGTTACGTGTGACTTTTGTGCATCTTGTAAATTACATTTTAGTAGAAAGCTGCATGAAACACTTGTGTATGTGCAGCAAAGGTTGCCTCAAAGGTTAATGTCAATGAGAGGTAAGCAGAGCTTCCTCCATATAGTACAATTCAAGAAATTTTAAATTTGAAAATTCTAACAAAGATTGCTACGCTTTTATTTATGTTGTACTTCTTCAAGTCCCTATAGCTCCCAATGAATCCAGATTCATTATAGGCATGTAGAAATTATTATACATCAAATAATATCAAAAGTGTTGGTATTAAAAGATGGAATGTCTAATCCTCACAAAGGCAGAGGTAACGCTTGTGTACTCCTCAGATCCAGTGGTAGAGCCAAAATTTCAATTAAGCGGGTTCAAATTTTGAAAAACAAACACACGAATTAGTTGAAGGAGATTCAACATTTACTATATATACATAAAATTATTTTAGGGCCATAAAAATAGTATAATTTTTTGTTGAAGGGAACCCTCTACCAATCAGGTGGCTCCGCCTCTGTTCAAACCTCATTTGTGGGACTATACTAGGTATGTTACTGTTCCAGTATCTATCCTCTAGATTTTTCTTTACGGGTTTGTTTGTCTAAGGAAACAAAATCTCTTCGAGTTCAAGGTTAGAATCATAATACTTGGATGGGCTCAATGAAGAACTATGCATGGTGATTTTTCATCAACTATCTAACTCATATTAGTCTTATCCAAATTGGTCGAGTTAATAGCACAGATGATCACTTAACTATGAACAATTTTCATAGAGAGCCATTCAACTTTCATTTTAGCACCTAAGTCATTTAACTATGAGATGATCATCTACTTCATTCAAGTTCAAGACTCAGAATATTATGAACGAATGGTGACAATGGGTGGAAAGACATTTGCTGAAGTTTTTTTTTTGATTTTTTTTTATTAAAATATGATTTTATTAATAATAATTCAGAAATGGAACTGGGCCCAACCCCAGTTTATTGAAAACATATTTGTTGGAAAAGATAAAAAGCTAGGCCCAAACCCAGGCCCAACCTGTACCACTATCCTATAAAGCAGTATATTTTGTAGGGTTCCCTCATCAGTTTCCAATTCCGCCTCTTCCTTAACCTAAAACCCTAACTTCCCGCCGATGCTGCCTCTGTGGTTCAACCTTTCATTTGTGAAGAAACTCTTGTGGGTGTGCAACCGAAAAGCACCATGTGTCCTCCACATGTTGTTCTCAGCTATCAAATGTGAGTCCTTCACTCTTTTTGTCTTCTTCTCTGGTTGTTCTGTTGCCTCTTTAGATCTGTTCTCACCATGTATTTTTCTGCTCATTTCTGTTGCCATTTGTAGGTGTGTTCTCAGGTATCGTGGGCTGATTTCTCTAACTTTTTTGTTGCTGGGTCTCGTACCTGCTTGGCTCCTCACTCGGTAATATGGTTCATCTCCTTTATATATATATATATTTTTTTTTTCCTTTTACCTTTTCTAATCTTGTCTTCTCAGATGGTGCCGAAGTGAAGTGCATGGGTAGCTTCATTCCACCGTTTAACCAGTGATGGACTTCCTCCAGGTGCACCAGCTCATTTTGCTGAGTCCTATTTGCTGGCTGACTATTAATTGGGTAGATAGCTTAGTCTTTCTTTTGCGGTCTTCACTGGCCGTGTAAATTTATGATGTGACAAACTTAGTTATTCTTCCCTATCCCATATCCCTTGATAGGTGATACTCTTAAATATGGGCTCTGTAGTTTATCGTTGTTGATGATCCTTCTTGCTTTGTTGTCCATGTTTGTGAAATCTGTGAATATGGTATCTCCTGTATCTATTGCTCTGTTGGTCAAATGATCTGCTAGCTGGTTCCCTTCCCTTAGAGTATGTTGGTATAAATGAGTTATCTTCTGCATGCATTCCTGGATTTCTTGAATCATATCCGCTATGTTCCATGGTATTTTCCATTCTCCTGTTAGAATTTTCCATAGTAACATAGAATCCGTTTGAATGATTCCCTGATTGTAATTACTTTCTCTACAATGTTTGCACGCCTCTAGTATGGCTCTGGTTTCTGCAATTGTGTTGGATGTATCCTCTATTTGTTTACTTTCTGCATAAATGATGTCTCCCTTGTGGTCCCTTAGGCAAAAACCATAGGAACTCACCCCCGGGTTACCCCTAGACACTCCATCAGTATTGTATTTAATCCAATTGTGCGGAGGGAACTCCCACTCTATCCTGGTAACTCTTAGAGTTGGCCTATATTGTTCTAATTTGTTAAATGTCTCCTGCCAGCTGCTTTCAACTTTGAATGAGGGTCTCCTTATTTTAATCATCTTTGTCAAATTCCATGTAACATTATTTATTATCCTTTCCTGTGAGGTGTGCTTCCCTTCATGCTTAATTTTGTTCCTCCTCATCCATAATTCCCATATGATAAAGCCAGGGATGACTCTATAATATGTTCTGATGTCTCTTCTAACTCTTGTCCCAAACCACAACATGAGAACCTCCCTTAAGTTTAACCCTTGAATATTGAATCCTGCAAAAGAACAAAAGTAGGACCAAGTCCTGTTAGCAATAGGTGATTTGAGAAATATGTGAGCCAATGTTTCTTGACCCGATTCCTCACAGCACCAACATTTAGATAGGATGGGCCTTGCATTCCCCATCTTCTTAGTGTGTCATCTACTGGGATTTTATGCTTCTATAGTCTCCATATTAAGAAGACCATCTTAAATGGTTGACCTTTAGTCCATATCCATTTGTAGACTTTATTCTTTTCCTCCCGATGTCTGATATAATTCCAGGCTGATAATGACCCGCTTGCTTCCAATGCCCAGCATGGTATATCATCTCTCCTGTCTCTCCTTGGTGGTTTGATATTGTCTACTATGAACTGGGCTATCTCTCTAGGGAATAATTCATTTAACATGTGTAGATTCCATTCCCCCTCTTCTGTGAGATCGATCACTTCTGATTGATCTTCCATACATATGCTCTCCTCTATACATAGGTTATATAGGTCCCCCAATCCCGTCCATTTATCGTACCAAACCATAGTATTACCTCCTTTGACCCTCCATATAATCTGGTGCTCGATTAGATCTCTGGCTTCTAGCATTTTTTTCCATATTTGCGATCCTCCACACCCCATCTTCCACATTATTTCATTGACATTTTTCTTTTTGCAAT
>JBCEWC010019687.1:0-11293 GCA_038996855.1 Solanum aculeatissimum
TATGTGCTAACCCATACTCTTTGTCTACATGCTCTAACCATGTAGGGACCGAAGGTGACTTTCATCCTCCGCTAGACAGCTAATCGAGATTCTTGAAGTTTTTGCTTGTGGTGAGCCCTATACTCCAAGGGTAACACCCACTTTCATCTACCTTGTCTTTACTTTATGTTTCTTTACTTTATGACTTCAGGGTGAGCCCGGATTATGTTGAGGCCCCATCTTATCTTATGTAGAGGCATTGTTGGACATATCGACTCTATGGAACGTTATGCTATGTGATACTTGTAATGATATGGCTACCTATGTTAAGTGATGGTATCTTATGTTATGCTTCCATTTCTACTTATGCTATTATGATATGATTGGCTTGGGAATGTGCTTATGTGGAAAGTCCCTAACCTTGCTTGCCCCTATAGCTTGAGTCATACTTTCCCATCCCTTAGAACGTAATTGCTATGTACTATGTCATTCATGTTTATTCTATTCCCGGTAACATCCCCATAGCTTGAGTCCAAAGTCCTGGAATCCCCTAGACTTACGTGCTATATATTTATTGTATATGCTTTCGAATTGATGATGTGTGTGATGATGCTATGATGGCTTGATCGAGGACTCTCGAGTTCTTCTTTTCCATGTCAGATCTAGGCCCTACTTTTGAGTTGTGATAGGTTTCCACATTATTAATAATCGTGAAGACTCACTCAGCTTCACTGGGAAGTTTCGATGGGCTGTAGTGCATTTGCGAATCTGGCTGACATATGCAGGTAATACCTTGACACCACATTGCAATGTACTGGTTGTCAGCATCCTGGTTGGAAATGATGTAGATTGGGCCTACTTGATAGTAGAGATAATCCATGATGCTGCTTTGAAGAGGTCTACCTCCATCCCTTTCTTGTGCTTGATACATCGCTTATGTATAGCAGTAGGGGTAGAGATTCTTCATTAGATGGACACTCTGATCAAGGTTCAGAGGACGCCAGATGATAGCCTGATTAAGGCAAATGAGAATCTTATGGCACTCTGGCGAGCACCACACCCTTCAGTGCGAATACCAGAGATATTTGCGGCAACACCACCATCTAAGCCCTCGATTTCAATTGTTGCTCCATACATGAAGGGGACTCAACATATAAAAGCTAAGATAAAGAGATGGGGCCCACTCCACCTTATGCTACTCCTTCAACAAAGGTCGTGCCTACACAACCCTTCCTCCACAGACACGATATATGTATTTACAGTATCTATTCAGACCCTAGCACAGTGACTGGTTCGCGCCGGGTCTCAGTTGACTCAACTGCTATAACAGATCAGGCCTTAGGTACGCTAGGCCATTTCAGAGGCTGAGGAGAGTATACAAATGCACTGTGTGTCCACCATTCAAGAGAGGCTTACACTGGTACATAGACACACAGATGCATTTGAGAGGTGAGTGGAGAAGAGCCTCGGTTAAGCCCACCCTACTAACTTTATATCTATTCGGGAGAAGATCCAGTAGCTCCGCATTGAGATAAGGGAAGTAGCATCAGCACCGATTGTGCTTCCTCCAACTGACACCACTAAGGCAGTTGTTGATTTATTTGCTACTTAGGAGACACCACTCTGCGTCCTCGAGAAAAGGCCTCATCTTGAGGAGGATGATCTAGATGCATTGAGGTGAGAGGCGGAGTTGATAGAGATGCAGTAGTTCGAGGCTTCTAGGCGGCTCTATTGCAAATGAGCAAGCTCGGCAGGTTGGTGAGCTTTATAAGGTGAAGGGTGTTGGACCCTCCCGGACATGTCGTTGTCATTGAGGAGACCACTAGGCAGGTTGACCGTAGTCAGACACAACTAGAGACTGGCGCTTAGACACCCAAGTATGTTCTTTTTTACCCTTATGCTTTCGTTTGATATATTTTGTGCATTAAGGAAAATGCAAATCTTTTTCGATGGGGTGTGGGTAGTTATAGGCCCCGGTGAAGTCTAAGTAGCCAAGACCTATAACTATCCCGAATTGTGACTCTGAGGGGTTTTCTTGTATGTGTTATTTCCCTAAGGACATTTATTTTCTATTGAACTGGCATGTTTAGGATCTGTAAGTAGTATTAGTAGCATATTGTACTAAAGTCTACGGCATATGTTGTATTTTGTGAAAAATAATACCCATCAAATTTTTGTGATTGTTGTGTTAGGTAGTTTGGATAACAACCGTGTGAATTTAGTAATTGACAGTGCTTGTTCTAATAAGTTAAGGTCTAATTGTGATGAAAAGCATGATCTGAGAGTCGGTGTTGATAACGTAATCAATGTCAAGTGTGTGTGAGCTTCTTTGTAAAATTCTTATGTTGTATTTTAATTCAAAACTTGCTCTGTTACTCTCACTGAGGCTGTAGGTGAATTGGGTAGGAAAGGATCTTAGGTCATTGTTCATATTAGTCCACTTAGCCTAAATGACCGACCAAAATATATTGTGTATCCCTTGATCCAAATATTTGAGCTTTACATGTACTCTTTTCTTTGTAAACACCTAAGTAACCAAGCTTTTTTTAATGTGAGATCCTGAATTTGGCCCTGGTCCTTTCTTGAATATTGTGCACCTTGACTCAGGAAAAAAGCCTAAATTGAGGGTGATTACCAAAAGTGGCCCTGGTTCATAGGCTGGATATTGTGCACTTCAACTCAGCCTAAGTTGAGGGTGGTTGGTGTAACGGAAATCACACTAAATAGGGTGGAAGCTAGTGATACATGAAAAGAAGAAAAATGTGTTATAGATGCAATAAAAATGAAAAGACTCTGAAATAATGAGCTAAAGATAAAAAGAATGTGAAAAGCAAAAGGCAATGAGCTTAAAAGTTTTAGTAAGGCACCCAGAAAAATTTGAAAAGGAAGAGGGAAGAATGAGTTGAAAATAACAGTGTTGGTAAGGAAAAAGTGTAGGATAACGCAGTGTCAAGTAGGGTCAGTAGTCACTACATTCCTAAAACATCATACCAAAGCCCCCTAAGCCTATGTTACAAGCCTATAAAGTCCTAGAGTGATCCTAGTCCATGTAGTTGAAGGTCATGGTCACGAGTATAGGGGCAAGCATACGATATTAGATACAGTGTTCGAATATATGTTGTGAGTGTGAGTAATTTTGTTAGTCTCACGCATTGAATTTGAAAATACTATCATAACAGAGATATGGGACTTCTTTCTACAAGGGCACTTAAGTGCACTGCTGATTCTAGGCTATTTCAGTAATTGTGGCATATTTGTGGTTCTCTTGCTTTTCATAGTTGTATTGTCATATATATTGATCTGCATTGGTTTGTTTGATAATTGTCTGATATACACTGATGTGTTAGTTTGGGTATCTGAGATTGATTTTGAGATGATTCCATTAGATTGAGGTATGCGTGTTGTTATACTGCTTATGTGGATTAAGTTTGTCGCTTGAGGACAAACAACAATTTTAAGTTGAGGGTGTTGATGCGTTGTAAAAATACAACACTTTTAATGCTTAAAACTTGGAATTTTGTGTGTTCTCAAAGCAATGTTAATGGGTTTGATGTATTTTTATGTTTATTTTGTAGGATTACAGGATTTGGCATGATTTTGGGAAAAGTGCTGCAAAAGCTAAGCTTTTGAGAATTTATGAAATACTCTACGGGCCATGAATACTTTCATAAGTTGTAGGGAGGTTTCGTGGGTGAGATCCAGTGAAGGGCCTAGTTTTAGAAATTGCATTCACGAACTGTCAGACAAGAGCCATGGAAGTTTACACGAGTTGTGGATTGGTTTCGTTGCGTAGAGGATCAGAGTTTGAAGAGTTTCTAAAAAAGTTGTCAGAAAAAATATTTCACGGGCAGTAAGTCAAAGGATGGCTGTAAAAAGGTCTCATGATATTGAAATCAGTTTTTGAAGATGCAAAGTACGGGGCCTAGGTAAGGGTCATGGTTCCTTATACGGTCTGTAACCTTGTTCGTAGAAGATACCGAATCTAGTTTTCCTATTTTCTTTTGAATTTGTATCTTAGTTATTATAAATAGGTTTTTAGATTTTTTTTAGAAGAGGGGGCGTACCATATATAGAAAAATAGTAGAGAGACACACGAGAGAAGAGAGAAACATTTTGAGAACTCATATTTTTGTGACTATTACATTGTGGTTTCTTTTGGAAAATTGGAATTTCTTGTTCTTAAATTCATCATTGTAAGTGTTTAATTATGTTATTCTTTAACATAATTTTTTCATCTACAATGATCATGCATAGCTAAATCCACAATTAAGGTTGTGGAAACCATGAAGAACTAACAAGGTAAAACCAGACAATCCATAATTCTTGAAAAGTATGCATACATGTATTAATTATGCCCTTTGATGTGAATACTTTTTAACGGTGGCCAACGTTAGAACTTGTCCTAATTCTTATCGATTAGATCAAGATTGTAAGGAATGGAAAAAGGGGATAGTTAACAGGATTCGATGTAATCTCCCTTGTCTAATCAATCAAACTGGATCAAGGGATGGTTGTATTGGAACAAAACGTAAGGTTTAGTAATGTCATGCTGCAAGTATGGATCAAATCACATAGTAAAATTTACCTCTCGCCTGGATCAATGGGTTTGGTAAACTTAACTTACTATTCTGCAGGCTACACACTAGAAAAGATTATGATTATCTGGTGATTACTATGTTAGGAATTCATGGGGAATACAATACCCTAGTTACTTCTCCTATTTATTTCACACACTTGCTTCTAGTTTAGGTTTACTTACTGTAATCATAACCCACCCTCTTTCGGGAGATAAGTAGGTTAATCCAACTCAAATTATTTGTAATTACTCCAGGTCTAACCATATTCCCTATGGGATCGACCCTAACCTTGGTTAGTTTATATATTTTGACAACGATTGCTTATCCTCTAAGTGGAGATCTAGTTTGGGCGACATCAATATTCTCCTCACATGTTTTAAACACTCCAATTTCACCTTTCCTATCTAGCCCACCACAGAAATCACTCTCATCTCATCTTTCCTGATTCTATCTTTTTTTTGTGCTCTCACATCCATCTCAGCATCTTTAGTTTCACTTTTCTAGTCTTGTAGATTTGCAAGCTCTTGACCAGCCAACACTTCATCCCATATAACATAACTAATTTGATCATCACTTTAAAAAATTACCTCTATATGATGACATATTCTTGTTATACAATACATCATATGTGAACTTCTATTTTATCCACGTAGCTCTAATACGATGTGCAACATCATCGCCGTTTTCTTTATTTATTTTAGATTATTGGCCATTGATACTTGAATTTTATTTTTAAGATGGCTTGTGTACCAATTGTTAATTCTACATTTTTCCATGAGCTATGCCATTAAACATGCACTCCAAATATTATGTCTTAATCCTACTCAATCAAATCCCTTTATACTCCAAGATCTATCTTCAAATCTACAACTGATTGTTAACTCTGTTACATGTCATGATAATCAAAACTATGTTATCTCCAATAAGCATGCACCTTGATACTTTTTTATTGATATGTCACATTAGTACATCCATCATCAAGATAAATAAAATGGTCTAAGAGTTGATCTCTTTATGCATGTAATGACCTTGAAAGTCATTTTTGGTATTTTTGATACAATTATCATTTTTGTGCTTCACGAAAGTTGTCTTGAGTCAGTTCTAGTTTGAGTCTAAAAATCAAATTTTGAAAACCTTGTAAAAAGTTAAAATTTTGCTAAAGGAAGAGTTTTTAAAAGTCTTAAAGTTTGAAATTTTGAATTTTGAGGTCATCTTGAGTTTCGGATGTCAGAATGTCATTTCGTCGATTCCATTAGCTTCGAAATGCAAAACTTGATCTAGAGGAACTGACGAAACTAAATTTAAAGTTAAAACAGAGATTTTGGATCCAAAATTATATTTTTAGTTAAATTCAGATCATAGTTTGACTTTGGTCAATATTCAAAGTTTGGAAGCTCTAATGCAAATTTCAATGGTTCCATCGACTCAAAAACATCGATTCTGGTGGAGTTGCATATCTTATTATATTTATAGGGTTCTGGATGAGTTCTGGAGGCCAAAAAGCATGTTTTGAAGGGTGTAGATGTAAGTTGACAGCGGTCAACGCAGGTCAACAACTCTTTTTCTTTTATTTTTATTGCTGAAAATATCCCTTTCTTTTCCATTTTGACTACTCCGCCATTTTCTTTCATTTTTGAGTTCTAAAGCTTGGAGGTGCAATTCTGAGCAAGATTTTTCGTGGATTTTTATTTGGGTAAGCTTCCTAAACACTAAATCTTTGATTTTCAATATTTAAATTGTGATTTTGACATGAAAATTTTTGTTGTCAACCCTCCAATTTTTATGAGTTTTCAAGAACATAATTCAAACTTTAGCATCAAAGATGAATGGGGCTAAGCGATCTGCCGAATTATCTCAGTAATAATGAGTCAAGCTAGCATTTGTGGTAAATCCCCCCGCTAAGTAGTCATGCATTACGATCGCTCACATGATGGCTTCTCTCTAAAGCGGAATGCTCCCCTGCCGATATATTTTTATATCCCACGACTTTGGTAGATCACTAAGCCCCGTTTATCTTTGACGTGGAAAGAGCAATTGTAAGAAGCAGAAAAACCATCAAAAACAACATTTCAATTATTTGTGGAAACATATCAATTGGTCTACTCAAATTTTATGAGATTTTCACCCACAAACACTATTTTTTGTGTAGAAACTAATTTTGAGCTCAATTTTTAGATTTGAAATTTTTTAAAAATAACCTAGTTTTTGACCATTTTACCCTCGAACCTAATTTCTATTAATATGGGTATCAATTGACTCCTTTTGACGCGTATATCTCATTCTTGATAGTGGTTTGGTATTTTGGAGTCGATTTTGTAGATTCATTCATCTGGTTGGCTAGTTCATGTGCAGTTCAGCCTTCGAGATTATGGTGATTTGGAGTATCGTAGAAGAGGAAAAGGCTTAGATTTGAGTTGATTGAGACTTTGATTAAGGCAAGTGGACTTCTAACCTTTTGTTAAGTATAATTGAACCTTGTATTATCCTATGTGTGTGGGTTTGGGTGATTTGTGACATGAAATGGGATAGAATTATACTACTATAGATTTTGAACATGGAAATGCGGATTGGGTAATTATAAATATCGTGAATCCTTGATTTATAAAATAATTGTGGAATTGTGTATACTTGAGAACTTGTGGATTATCCAATTTTTGATTGACTTGACTATTTGATGATGAGATTTGAGTACTTGATTATGAGCAAGTGAACTTAGTATTTTCTTTCGATGTGAAACTTGGAGGATAGTGAACTATTCTAATGGATATAATTTGAGTAATGGAAAGGTAGAAATAATGACATGAATGACTTAAATTATAAAAAGATGTTCATTGTCATTGACTTAGACCGGTGAGATAATATTGTGAAAAGAGCTTGTAATGCCATTGTTTATAATGTGAAAGTGTTCATGATGTCCTAATTGTTGGAACTTTGAATTATATTACATGAAATTGTCTATTAAATCTCTTATGTGAAATGTTGAGCTAAATGTGTATATTGAGATGTTGAAAATTATGAAACTAATTGCTTGTTAAGTAAGAACTCAAATGATTAATTATCTTAAATTATGATGGTTGAGGGTAATTGAAAGAGTTGAACTATGTTATATTTTGATTATTACATAATGTGTTAATGATGACTCAAATGTTGAAAGACAATGAAATAATTGAAGAATTGTGAATAAATGATTCATGTGGACATCTTGCATATTTCTATACTTGTGAAAGTGATGGTTAAAAATTGATACTTGTTGACTTGTGACTTGATATTGAGAATATCATGTGATATAAGAATGTGAAATATGAATCTTGTTGTACTTGATCATAGTAAATATTGGTGATATTATTAATGGACACTATTTGTGATTTAGAGAATTGACTATAAGTCTGCGATGGAAAAATCATTATGCATTAAATATTGTGGTATTTGAGTAGAATTGACATATTTGATATACTGTGGGCTCTTGCATGCACTCTTTATTACTATATGTCAATTTTATCTTGGTGTGCATTCTTGACTGAGATTTACTGATATGAAATAGGAAATGGACCACACAGCCGTGGAATGTGACATTAATATGAAATAGGGAATGGGTCACATGGTTGTGGCATGTGACACTGATGTGAAATAGGGAACGGACTACACGATAGTGGCATGTGACACTAATATGAAATAGGGAATGGGTCACATGAGTCATGGCATAAGACATTGATTATACAAGGAATGAGCCTTACGAGTCGGGGCAGGTACATGGACAGATATGTCCCTCATGAATTCCATATTGGTTATACCAGTGGATGCGTATCGTAGGATAGACATGCATCATATTTATTTGACATTGCATAATATTATTCATATTTCATAGTATTCACTCCATTTCATATCATTATTTTCTTGAAGGTGTTATATGTACCATGTGTGATATGTTGAATACTTTGAATCTTGTACATTGTTGAGATTGAACTATTGAAATAGTATGATATATGTTGATAATTTGAATCTTGTACATTATTGAAATTGAACTATTGAAATAATGTGATATATACTGAAAATTTGAACCATGCATATTGTTGACATTAAACTATTGAAAGATTGTGATATATGTTGGTAGTTTGAACCTTTACATTGTTGGGATTGAACTATTGAAAGATTGTGATGTATGTTGATAACTTGAGTCTTGTATATTATGGAGATTAGACTATGGAGATATTGTGTTTTGAGATTGTAACTGTTTATATTACTGATGGACTATTATACTACTTGACTCTGGGGATCAGCTGATCATTCTAAGATAGTATTCCATAATGTGTATTGCATTTATATATTGTGTTTGTGTTGGGTCTTTTCTAAGTACAGGTGTGTAGTTCGATCGTAGGGATTGGGTGGATAGGAGTGTTTGTGTTTTTCATTGCTTTACTTAGTTTTAATTTTCATTTGTTGAGTACCATGTTATTTGGTGTTTATCCCTTGCTACATTTTTTGTGATTGTGAGCCTCGCTCCTCCTGATTTGATTTCTCATCTCAAACCAAGCTTTTTATTTTTTAAAGGCAGTGGTTTGTCTCTTCAACAACCCTTGAGAGTTCTATATTTATATTATGTTCTATTTGAGAACTAGACATTGAGACTTGTATTTTCTTTCGAGTGTTATAACCTAATGGCTTGTACATATGACACCAGTTCTGGGATGATTTGTAAACTTGATTACCCTATGCATATCTTAGCTTGTTAGACTTTATTTCTTTCGCTCGTAGTATTTTGTATTGAACTAAGCAGGTTTAGGCTAACTTGCCTTGGTGGGTTAGGCAAGTACCATCACACCCCCATTTTTGGATCGTGATAATGCAACTCTAACTTAATCGATAAATGATATGAGTCTTTTTCACTATCCTCACTAAGGTATTACCTTTATCATACATGCTCTTAATTGTCCACACATAAGGTACAAGTACATATTTAGTATTCAAACATCTCTATAGAATAACCATAGTTACTTTGTCGTAAGCTTTTCTCTAAGTCAGTGAGCACCATAAGTTCTTCCTATTTTATAATGCTCCATGTCTACATATGAGATGTATTATTTATATAGTCAAATCATAATAAAAAATTTAAATTGGCTTTCAATGATGGACACACCCCTCCTTATTCTCATCTCCACTATCATTTTCAAACTTCATACTGTAACTTAATATCTTGATACCCTTGTAGTAGTTGCAATTTTAAATATCACTCTTGTTCTTGTACAACGAGATCATTCTGCTCCACCTTATTTTTTGAAAATTTTGGACATCCTAAAACTCATATTAAACAACTATGTTATCTATTTCATACTTGTTGTACATGTGTTCTTTCAAAATTTCACCAAAATCTCAACTGTACCAGTTGTATAATATCCCCCCCCCCCCATTTTCTTCTTATGAATAACCTCCTCAAACTTGATATCGCTAAAATATCAAAAATATTGACAACGCTTAAAGTGTTCTAAATTACCTAACACAATATTCATGTTCCCTTTTTCATTCAAGAGTTTATAAAAGTATGTCTGTCATATTCATCTAATGTGAGTCTCTTCTACTAATATTGTCTTTTTTCATCTTTAATGCAATTCACTTTGTCCACGTCTTGGGCCTCCTATCTCGCCTTGGAGATTCTATACAATCATTTTTCTCTACCTTTTCCATAAAGTTCTTCGTACAAATACTCAAATGCTACCGTTTTATTGGTTTAACTGCTAACTTTACTTCCTTCTCGCTTCTTTATACATCTTTGTATTTGTCTTCTTGTTTCCCACATCTTTGCTCTTTGTCAACTTCATATAAGAAGTATTCTTGGCTTTTACTTTCCCTCGAGCTGCTCTACCTCACCATTAATTCCCTTGTATCCACCATCATCATCCCTTGAGACTTCCAGCACCTGTCTATCTACATCAGTAAAGGAGTTAATTGGTCTATCCTACATACTAGTAACCCCACTACTCCTCTAATCTTCCATTTCCATTAAGTTCTCCCTCATCTTTTGAGCTCTAGTAATAGTCAAGCTACTCTACTTGATCTTTGATACATTATATAAGTCCTTTTTTTTTCTTTCCATATCAATCTCCAAATTTATTGTCAAGAGTTTATTTTGGGTATTAAGATACTCATTCGAGATAACTTTACAAATTTTACGTAAACTTATATGACACTTTTTATAGAGTAAGTAATCTATTTGAATTTTAGTCAATATAATACAAAAGGTACCCAAAGTGATTTTCATTCAATTTATTTTAGACATAATACATAAATTAGCCCTTTAACTTGGCTTCAAATCATAAGTTGGACCTCTAACTTTCAAAACGCACAATCAAGCGCTCTAATCTACCCATTCTTAATCATTTAAACACGCTCATCCAGCAGCCAAAATGCGTGAAACACAAACTTGATGACGTGTAATTTATGTCCAATCTCACGATGCCACGTAATTAAAATTATTCCACCTATTTAAAATTTTATTTTTAAAAGTAAAAGAAACATTTATGATTGGCCAAAATAAATTTATTTTACAAAAAATTCAAATTTTATAAATTTTAAGTTTTTACTCAACCTCGGACCCTCATCCCTCCCAGCCTCCCCCCCACCCCTACCGCTCACCCCATACAAAAAAAATTTAAAAATTATTTTTACAAAAAATTTAAATTTTGAAAATTTTAATTTTTTTACTCCACCTCATGCCCCCCTCCCCCCACCCTTCCCCCCCCCCC
>JBCEWC010019688.1:0-11291 GCA_038996855.1 Solanum aculeatissimum
CAAATCCAGCATATATTCAGGGAAGGGAATCAATTGGCTGACTATGTGGCAAATTTAGCAGCTAACGAAGCAACAACCCTAATTTATAACAGTTTTACACAATTGCCAAAGGAGGGGCGTCAAATCATCAACATTAATAAAGCACAAATTCCCTCACTTAGAATCAGAACCAAAAGGATTACAGTGCAGCAGTCATGAGTAAAATAGCTCCGCAGTTAAGAACGCAGACCATCGGAGAAAAGGAAAATTTCACCCAAGAACCTGCAAAAAGAAGGTGGATTACAGTAATCCATGGGAACAAAAAGGAAGAGCAACAACAACAACGACTTACCCTCTCCATGAGTATGCCTAGAAGCACATCAGGAAGGAGCACAAGCACTCCGATGATCACCGGCCCATGGGAGGAGCTATGGAGGAAAGAAATTGCAGAGACTTTTGGTGGAAAATGGAAGGCTGGAAGCTTCCAGTACATAGTTTAATTGATTAGTAGCTTAAGTTAGGTCAGATTTAGACCATCAATGTAATATACAATTATGTCTTTTATTTTTTATACATATTAATAAAATGGTGGACATCACCGTAAAATTTAATTAAAAAAAAAATCTGATCTGCCCTAAATCCAGTTGAGTATATCAGCAGAATTTAGTTTCATTTTATTACTAATTCACAATTCTAGAATTCTGTTAGCTAATTGATGATTAGAATTCATAACAAGATATTTTGAACCAAAAAAAATTAGAAAACTACAGATCTTCAAATACTTCCATAAATTTCTTCTAGCAAATCGAAAAAACTCCAAATTAATCTAGTCATAAGAACAAATAGAATTGGATATTGAACAAAAAACGAACCTGGATGAGAATCGCTATTCAATCTTTGTGTGCTCCTTCTTCTTCCAGAAATGGCTGACTTTGCCCTAATTTTTGGATTTGCTCTGTTGTAGTCTTTTATTTGTTATATGGGCTTGGACTGATGGGCCTATATGGCCTAAATTTACCAGGGTCATTTGTCAGGTACGTGTAATGAGATAAACAAGGATATTTCGTGGTGAGAATATTTTAGAGAAAATTATATAAAACTAAGTTTATGACCCTTTGAAATGAATTATTTACATTAATATACCCCTTTACATTTTTATGTCCCTCTACTATTAGAATTCGTGTGTTGACGTCATGTTGACGTTAGCACCCAATCCATATGGATGTAAGGAGGTATATGGATGTAAACAGTTTGCTTCAAAGGGGCATAAACTTAGTTTCCCCATTATTTTATCACTTCGTTTATATGAAACAGTAATCCTACTATTTTAATATAAATGGTGGGATAAAATAATATAGGAAGTAATTAATATTATAATCAAACATGATATAAAGTTAATCTCAAATTCTATTTCGAGATTATGATTCTTACATCCACGTACAAATTGACCAATAATTATATGTGTCGTAGTACTGAATACCGAATGGTACTAATGTCTTGTACTAACTCACAAAACCAATTATCATATTTCCAAATTTTTACTCTTGATTATTGAATTATCAAATTTCTCAACTCGACTAGGCTCGATAATTTGATTTTTGGTGATTTATGCAATAGACCTAATATCACCTATCTTGGTCACATACTACACTATTTTCACTTGAGTCCATATTAAAAATGCTCACATTTCTAAGAACCATTTTAGTCCATCCGTTTCAATTTATGTGACTTTTTTTTTTGTTCGTCTAAAAAAGAACGGCAATCTTCTAAATTTGGAAAGGGTTAGGTTTTCAATCGTACGTATATTATGGCATGTTTAAGGCTAAAAGTTTCAAAAGTCTTATAACTAGTCAAATATTATACCATAAGTTTCAAAAATATCAATTCTTTTCATAAACTCTGTGCCGACTCAAACTATGTCACGTGAATTGGAACGGAGTCAAGTGTGTGAATGAATGAACATGAGCAAACAGAAGCATATAACAGAGTTGCAAAGATAAAAACCATTTATCTATACTCAGCAGAAAGATGCTCAAACTTTTACAAATCACACCCCTTGGGAAGGGGCGCGGCTCTTCCTCAGACCCTGCTAAAGTGGGATGTTTTATGCACCGAGTTTCTCTTTTACTTATCTTGCTCACTACACTGCATTTCACTTTAGTAAAATGCTCATAATTCTAAGATCCTACACTTCAATTATCTTGCTCATATACTACACAAAAACTAGAGCTATTACATTGAATCTTGAAGTGCAAAGATCAAATTTTATAACACAAGTATGTACATTGGCTGACAACTAGAACTATATAGCATATAGTTTCTTATACACATCTTCAGGGATCTCTGATTCTGACATGATTGATACGGACCGTGACAATGACTTGCTACTCCGAGCTGATTTCCTCTGGCTTCTCAAATTCGAAGACTCAATCCGATGCATAATTACCCAGTAACACAGTGTCCCTAGTGTCGCGACCATGATAAAAGTTCCCATAAAAGTTATTGCACTTGACATCCATCTTTCCTCTTTACCTACAACAATGTATGATAGTGCAAGAAATGCTATGGAGACGAATACACAAGCCAACCACA
Source organism: Solanum aculeatissimum (assembly GCA_038996855.1). Lineage (NCBI taxonomy): Eukaryota > Viridiplantae > Streptophyta > Magnoliopsida > Solanales > Solanaceae > Solanum > Solanum aculeatissimum. The sequence goes on from JBCEWC010019688.1 coordinate 2,572, forward strand.
TTAGCTTGTTGATAATAGACATCATTTGTTTTTTGGCTCGTCTTTCAACAACCACGATTGATGTTTGAACGACTACGACAGCTAATGATATGAAGAGTGCAAGAGAGTCAAATATGAAGAAAATTGCAAAAGGGGGTTGAGGAGCAATCTTTCCTTCACCTATTGAGTATCCTGGTGGAACATCCTTGGGGTTATCGGTATATTGGCCTGGTAGATTAAATATGGCAGCAAAAGTAACAGTGGCAATAAGAACAGCAACGACCGTGGTGGAATTTATTGCATTGTTGAGGCCTTCTGAGTGCATTTTGTTCAGACGCTTCGCTATGTTCTTCACTCTTTTTTGTGTTTGGAATGTGTGCTCAAGCTGATTGTGGACGTCGTGTTTTATATCACTAACAGTTTGTTTCAGTTCTTTAGCTGAACGCGTTGGTAATTCTAGCTTCATGTTCTTTGCAGTCAAGACTCCATGTTCCTTTAGAATCGCTGCTATCTCTGAATTTCGTGCTTTCTCAGCAACGTCAAGAGCTGTTTCACCAGATTTATTGATGGCATCCCACTTCATTCGTTTGTCCTTTACGAGTGCTTGAACGATCTACACAAAATTATTCAGATAGTTAACTATCATTGAGCATTTTCATTTACATGGTAAAAGTACATGTTCAACCAAATGTGTGCACAATCAAGCATTTATATAACAAATCAAAACTTTCATAAGGAATTTGGGAAAGCTTCATGTTGTAAATTTGAGGCATATCGACATATTTTATTGAGACATTCTTTCGAGTCATCAAATGCTAGCGAATTGATCATGCAAGGGATAAAACATTACGAGAACTTAAGTGTTGCAGATTGATGGCATATCAGCATAAGCATAAGCCTATATTAGTATCCACTCTTAATATCTGGAAATACTAATGTCTGCTTCAGATGATAAGGATGAGAGATGTGTACGACATTCATTTTATATCCCTCTCCGAGAGTTCTAACATTCGTTTTTTGGCATGAGACTGTTACATTATACGAGCACCAGGATTTCTTCTTTCTTTGTAAGATAGACTAAGACGGTCGTGTAGCTTATGACATCTATTTTGAGCTTTTGAAACGAATACTGCTCTATCTTCTAGTCTGAACATTAAAAGAAAACGCGTAAATAGTACTCTTTGGCATATACAACAGACAATTATCTTACAGAGACAAGGAAAGTCTGACAGAGAAAGAACATAGCCATGTTATACATATTTAGCTTATGCATCAAAATTCATTTTTTTCTTTCTTAAACTTCCTGTCAGTCAAACATCACCATATAAAATGAAGCGTGAGTACAACATACAGACGAGAAATTACCTCTACACGACCTTTCCGTGTTGCAATATGCAAGGCAGTATTACCCTTTCCATCAATAATTGTAGCCAAAGAAGGATCTGATTGAATAAGCTCGTTAACCACATCGACACTTTGGCCTTTGACTGCCATATGAAGAGCTGTTTGTCCCTTTTTATCTCTCCAATTTAAGATCCCTTCTTCTTTGCTTAAAAGCGCCTTCACAACTGCAACATGACCATTTCTTGCTGACGAATGAAGTGCTGTCTTCCCATTGTTCTTCGGTATCGTGGCTAAACTGCTATTAGTCTCCAAGAGGAAATTGACAACCTCAATATGGCCTTGTGCAGCTGCAGTGTGCAATGCAGTGGAATTTGATTGATCAAATGTAACTGATAGCTGAGGAAAAGCCTCCAATAGTACTTTCACCATTTCTGCAGCAAAAAAAATCCAACTTTTTAGTAAACGGGCAGTCTGGTGCACAAAGCATCCCGTGTTAGCAATCAGGTGAAAATCCAACCTTTTAGTATCTTTGATCAAATTGTCATTACTAGTTGAAGTAAAACTATATCAAAGTATAGAAAGAAAATCAAATTTTATAAGATTTTAACACTGAGGTAACTTCTATAAGGGAGGTGCCTAGCCAGCTTGCGTGCACCTTTACTATTCTGTTGATACTTGCTATCTCTCACCAATTAGGGGTGGAGATAGCTTGGGGCGGCAGAAAATTACACTATTTTATACATGATTAAAATTATCTTTTATGTATATATAGTATCTGCCACGATCATCAGCTCAGGTACAGAAACTCTACTCACAGAGAATTATGCAGATAGAAAGAAATCACCTAACATTTTTTTCACTCTGTTGGGATTTGAGCCCTCATTTCTTACGATTTTCACTAATCTTACCGTTAGAATAACGAGAAAACCACAACAACAATTACTACGCCTCAATCCCAAACAAGTCAGGATCTCAGAAGGATAACGAAAACTAATATTCATTCCTCTTTTTTTCATTTGCATATTTCATTAACTACTAAGTCATAAAAACAACCACTAACTACTACATACGATGCTTCAGTTCCAAACAAGTTGAGATCCGCGAAAAGATAATGGAAAAACAATAAAGATAAGCAAATACAATAACAACAACAACAACATACCAGTGAAATTTCACAAGTAAAGTCTGAGGACAGAGATAGAGAGACTGTTTCCGAAAGACCGTCATCCCCGCAAGCAGAAAGTACCAGATATGAAACAAAACGACTAGAGTGGAAAGCAAATGACAATCTACAAAGACAATAAAATAAAGATAAACAAAAATACTTACCAAAATCACCTTGTTTAGCAGCAACATGAAATGCATCATATCCATTTCTAGCCTTAATACCAGCTGAACCAATATCATAATACTTAATCAACTCCTTCACTAAAACTAAATCACCAGATTCAGCAGCAACATAAAGAGCAGTTTCACCAGATTGGTTCTGTTTAGACACCAATTCAACCAATTCTGCTTCACCACAAGAAGAAGTAATAATCTCTAAAGCCAATTCAAGATTCCCACTTCTTACAACTGAATGGATTTGTGTGTCTCCCCTTTTTCCTGTTAACTGTTTTGTCATCTTTTTCACAGGCTGCACAACAGAGGAATCCATAGTTTACTCTTTCAGCTGAAATTTTTTCAATAATTCTTTAAAAGTTTCTACTTTTATTTATGGCTATTATCAAAAGTCTTTGAAGTCAACATGTGATATAAATGGACTAACCAACCATGATTGTGGTGGGGCTACTCTAAATGTTTTTCTTTTTTAATGAGATATCTCGAATTCGAGTTATGCATATGTAATTACCTTGTGGTGGGACTATTCAAAAAAAATTTATTTTTTAATCAGATATTTTGAATTCGAGTTATGCATATGTAATTACCTTGTGGTGGGGCTAGTCAAAGTTTTTTCATTTTTTAATTAGATATCTTGAATTCGAGTTATGCATATGTAATTACCTTGTGGTGGGGCTAGTCAAAGTTTTTTCATTTTTTAATCAGATATCTTAAATTCGAGTTATGCATATGTAATTACCTTGTGGTGGGGCTACTCAAAGTTTTTTTATTTTTTAATCAGATATCTTAAATTCGAGTTATGCATATGTAGTTACCTTGCGGTGGGGCTAGTCAAAGTTTTTTTATTTTTTAATCAGATATTTCAAATTCGAGTTATGCATATGTAATTACCTTGTGGTGGGGCTACTCAAAGTTTTTCATTTTTTAATCAGATATCTCGAATTCGAGTTATGCATATGTAATTACCTTGTGGTGGGGCTACTCAAAGTTTTTTTCATTTTTTAATCAGATATCTCAAATTCGAATTATGCATATGTAATTACCTTTTTTAGGGAGCGATTTATCCCAATGTGAGCCTTTCACGCGTGGATCTGAATAGTCATACTCCAATATGGCATCAGACATCGAGTAGGAAACCAAATACTCCCTTCGTCCCATTTTAATTGAATTTGTGAGGTAATGCGCACATATTAGGAAAAACATTCAAAGACAAAATTTACACCATATTTTTCACTATTGCCCTTTGTGTTTATCTCATAGAAAATATAAAATTTCAATAAATGAAAGGACAAATATGAAAAAAGTTCAAATATTCATCTTAAACTTTGAACAATTCAACTATTTTAAACATTGAAAAAAAGTTTCAAAAATTTAATTAATCTGAGACGGAGGGAGTAAGTAAGTGCTCTAAAATTTATGTGACATATTTTACTTTTTAATTTAACTCAAAAGAATGTCGTCTTTCTATAATTAAAAATGCCACAATTTTGAAATTTTCGTTCTATCTATATTGAAATGATTGATAATCACATAAATATTTAAAATTTATTTTATACTATAAATTACAAAAATTCCTATCATTTCGTCTTAAAATTTGTGTCAAGTCAAATAGTGTCACATAAATTAAGAATTGAGACAAAGGAGTACTTATTTATGCCGTGATCAAAACACCCTTGAGTTTAAATTCTGAATACACAATTATTTTTTTCAAAACACGATAGTTTCGACGTGAGATGTTTCCATACTAATTTAAATTTAATCGTGATTTAATTAAATTTTAAATGAAAATTTTAAAAGTAAGTGCTCTAATTTTCTACTTATCTATGACATGGCCAAAACACATCTCACTTTTTTTTCACACTAACATAATTAATTTTAAATAATGATTAATTAATTTCCACTAATTAATTTTTTATTTTTTGGTTAAGTTGGTCCACACGTTTGGTCCATCATATTTATTTTTCACAAGGACTTTCAACTAGGAAAGATAAAAAGAAGTCAACTCAATTCTAGAAACCAATAAGTGGTTTAATTTTATTAAAATGAAAAAAATAATGGTAGAGTCACTTCTTGAAAATGAAAAATAAAAAAGTCTAGGATTATAATTTTAGAATAAATTAATTATTTATTAAAAAATAAATAAGAAGGGTAAATGGGTAATTGAAAAATTAAATATAATTGAAAAGACATAATCACTGCAGAATTTGGCTAAGAAGATAACACATGGGCTGATTAATGGTGGGATCATTTCAAGATTCCAAGAAATGTCTACTTTTTTTAGTACTAGCATTACCCTATTAGTCTCTGTCTTAATTTACGTGATATTGAACATAATATTCAAAATAAATAAATAAAGACTTTTCGCATAAATATAAAATATACATAAAAAATATCAAAATTACTTTTATTGCTGACAAGTGACAATTAAACAAGGAGTAGTGCAAGAATCGAAAGGAAATTCAGGATTTGATGAATATTATAAATTCGAGTTTATGATTTTATTATAGCCAATTTGATTTACTGGCTTCGAAATTTGTTATTCGTATTTATTTAGTAGCTTTTAGTTAACTATATTACATTTGAACCAAAATTAGGAGTCGAAAAGAATCATAAATTGTACACTAGATCTCACGAAGAATAACTTGTTCTTTCATATTCTTTCTCTACATAAAAAATGTGAACTTCTATATCAAATGTCACGAAGAATAAATGAATTAAATCGAAGGGAGAAGGGTTATCGAGAATCATTTGGAAACATTATCTTTATTTCATAAAGGTAAAAAGAAGGCTCGTTGTACACATTTATCATTTTTAACCTCACTTGTAGTATTATATTTGAGAATGATCAAAATGAAAAGTGTATCATATAAATGGTACATGACAATAGGCTAAAGGTTCTAAAGATTGACATATTAAGCGAATTCCACGTCGGAATAAAGAAAAAAATGAAAAGCTTTATTACGCATAACTCAAATTCACATGGTACTCGCGCTTTGAGGCTCATGTAACACAGCTTGAGAGATATACTTGTAAAGATCTAAATCTAAAACAGATAATACATGTCATGAACTTGAATCCTGACAGATATAATCGGAAAAAGTAGATATTCTATCAAAATAAACCAAATTAACCAATCGTTAGGAAAACATGGGCCTACTTTACTTCAAAGTCTTATTTTTTTTCAAGTGTGAACAAGTTTTTGACTAATTTTTACTAACTTATGTTGGAGAGGGACTTCCAAATAATGAAAAGATTTATCACCCACAACTCAAATTCACATGGTACTCGCGTTTTGAGGCTCATGTAACACAGTTTGAGAGATATACTTGTAAAAATCTAAACCTAAAACAGATAATACATGCCATGAACTTGAATCGTGATAGATATAGTCGGAGAAAGTAAATATTCTATCAAAATAAATCAAATTAACCAATCTTTAGGAAAACATGGGCCTACTTTACTTCAAAGTCTTAATTTTTTTTTTCAAGTGTGAACAAGTTTTTGACTAATTTTTACTAACTTATGTTGGAAAGGGACTTCCAAATAATGAAAAGATTTATGTGTTCTTTTGGATGGTGTATGATTGGTATATTGAAAGAGCCAAAAAAACAAACAAACAATTGGTCAAAATATTAATTATAATGCATATAATAGCCAGTCAAGCCCACCATTGTTTAAGGCCACTCATGGGTTCTTTTCTATATTTTATACTCCAATTATGTCACAAATTAAATATGATCAATGAAGACGGTGACAGGTAGGATCGAGGGTTTGTCTGAGTTAAAAAAATTATATTATTTCTATATAATTAAAATGGTTTTTTTATATAAATATCAGTAAATGTTAAGTTTTTAACTTTTTCCGCGTGTATTTATTTATTCGAAAGTAGTTTCTTTATCTCTATGAGGTAGTGGTAAGGTCTGCGTAGATTTTACCCTCTCAAGACTCCATTTGTGGAATTTCACTGAATATGTTATCATTATTATTGTTATTGCGTATTTATTTTTTCATGTTTTGAATTTCTGTAATGAAAAATCTTAATTCCGTCATTAATTATCAATGCTACACATGTACATTTGTGTTACTATTTTATGTTTAGACTAAGAGTTGAATAAATCTCAAGGAAAAGAAGAGCAAGATTGAGGAGATGGCATATCAAGATCTAGGGGTGAAGCTAGAGTTTTGATAATAGATTCGTCAATCAAAGTAATTTTGGTCAAGTATTGTATTTGTATTAAAAATGTATTGAATATGTACGAATTATTAATTTAGAAGCTAGTACTTTTAAAGAATAACTATATGAGCCCATAAGTTTCAACTATTCTTTTATAAAAAGAAAATCCACAGACGATTTTATGTAATAGCTCTCAAATATAACGAAAAAGGTTAACCATATTAGTCAAGTCTCATAAAATAAACTTGATTCAAAAAGTTAATCCCTACTTTCACAAATAAGAAATTTTAAACTTGAGATTACGGAGAGGATCTTCCACCTTCGTAAACTTAAACTCAATAATGGAACTCAACTCAAACCATCAAATTTTGACTTTTGTCTCTTTGGTATATTCCTTGTTAATCATGATTTTCACTATTTTAGAGTGACATGTTTTTTTTTTGTTGCTTTAAAGACATATTTTAAATAAATATTAATTAATTGTTATAAAATGTGATCTTCTCAATGTCTTATTTGAAGAATCACTAATATAATAGTCATATACAAATAACAATGATGAAATAAAAAGTAGTAGGGTTGTAATATTAGTGCAATAACAATATATTTTTTTATCTCAATTGATATAATATAGTTTAAATTTTGAGAATTAAATTTCTTTATTTTGATCACAAATTCAGACATATCATTTGCAAAAAATTCTTTTAGGATTTTTACTAAGTTGGAGCGATATGTCTTTTTATTGCTTCAAAAAGACAAAATTTAATTATTAATTAATTAATTGTTATAAAATGTGACCCCTTCTTCTCAATGTTTGATTAGAAGGGTCATTAATAATATAATAGTCATATTTTTTTTATATAGTATATTTTTTATTTTTTAATTATAGAAGCACTTGTTTTAACATGTGTGCTTTTTTATTTTATTTTTTAAATGAAGGGTAAATTGGTCTTAAATTATTATATCACATATTGTTTAATAAGAATATCCTAAAATTCTACATGGTCATTGCATATTACTCCATCAACCAATATTAGTATCCTCTCTAGACTCTAGATGTGAATCTTCTAGAAATTAGCAACCATCATCTCCTTCTAGTCATTAATATAATATAGTCATATATATACAAAAATAAAATGATGAAATAAAAAAGTAGTAGGGTAGTAATACACTTGTTGGATTGACTTTTAATTTTTTAACTTATGAATTTGTAATTTTTGATTTATTTTTATTATTTTAGCTTAAAATCAAGTGAAGGAGAGGGGAATTTTAGGACCCACCCGGTTCACTGGGTTGTTGGCTTACCAAGCATTTGTCCGCTGCTCCTGCTGCCCGCTTGGCGGGCGGAGCACTTGTTATCCTTACTTTTTTCTCTGTTTGAGCCCTCCCATTGCTATAGCCATAAGCTATGGCAACTCCAGCTTGCAACCACAGGGCCCACCCCCGTGAGGCCAGAGTGGGTTCAACGATCAGCCTCCATTCAAATTATGTTGTTTATATCATTTTTTTATCGGTCTAAATACTTCAAAAGTACTTAAAAATTATTCTGGCTCAAAAACTCTTACAATAAGTTAATTCAAATAAGCTTTTAGTGCAGTTTATGTGAGAGTATGTATCTCAATGCGAATATATTTCCAGTCATGTATTTTATCAGTGAACTGATTCGATAAGAAATTGAGTTTTCAACACAAAATTCTTGTTGATTCACAAGAGAACTTCTTTTTCTAGTAAGGATGGTTTCTAAAAACACCATTTGTTTCTCATTTTTCAATGATTTTATCATAAGTACCATCTACTATAAATAACTAACTGTTAGATATTTAATTGTTAAGTGGAGCATTAAATTTGTAGTATTGTACATAAGTGGAGCACTAAATTTGTAGTG
>JBCEWC010019689.1:0-11291 GCA_038996855.1 Solanum aculeatissimum
CCAATAAGATCAAGCTTAATCAAGTCTTCTTCCCCAAATTCTACAAGCTAGCTTCAATGGAGGTCAAGAGAGGCTTAGGATCTTAGGAGAGTTCTAATGGATGAAATAGGGTTTAGAGAATGTTTTAGGGGTTTAGGATACCTTAGGGGATCCAAAGGGGGCTTAGGGAAATGTTAAATCACGAAAATACCATTAATAAAATGGAACTTGTAACTGTACATAGTGCCCAAACGGCTGCTACAGTGCTGTTTACATGCACACGGCCATCAACTTGGCCGTCCAGTGGCACTTATCCGAATCTCCACACGAACTCTCGGAGGACTTTCTGTTACACTTCACGAACCAGTCAACAGTCTGTTCAACTTATGACTGGTCATGCAAGGCACCGTCTAACCACACTTGTCCTCAAATTATCATGGCCAAGCCTTGGCCTAGCCAATGTCCACCTTCACGGGACAGTGGACGAACCGTTTAGTGTCAAATGGACCGTCCATGGTTCCGTTGACTTACACTTGGCTTAGGGGTGGTTCCAGTCTACCCCAAGCTTACTGTGACATCGCAAGAGGCACTAGATGGACCGTGAAAAGTTTCACAGTCCGTGTCAATGTCCTTGGCCACTTTTCTTAGCCTATCTCCAATGGCTTCTGAATTTCAGATAGTCTCACTGGTTTGGCCATACCACCCTAATCTGAACTCCAAATTGAGTGAAACCACTTGTGTTGCAAAGATAAATCAAAGAGCTTTAATTTGATATGTTGTTGACCACATGGTTCATCCCTCATCAAATGTTATGACTGTTTGAAGTACGCTTCCAAAACTGTCCCTCTAGGCCACTTACTAGCCCGATTTGTATTTGGCCACTTAAACTCAAACCGTGGCTACCAAAACTCAACCATGGCTTTTAGTACTTCATAGAATGCCAACCATAAGTAGATTTCAAAAATTTTCGAGTTGTTACATTTTTCATGACCCTAAATAGGTCGTGAGTGACACCCGTACTAACCCTCCAAAGGGAGAACCAATATCTCAACCCAATCCAACTAATATAAAAAAATTCAATAACTTTTCTATTACAGAAGTAAGTTCAGATAACGAAAAATAAATTGAGTTTTCATAAACTCAACAACTTAAATAGTTAGAAAAATAATACCTAAGAACTAAAAGTCAATGCACCAAAACTCAAACTATAAATCTAACATTGAGGATGCAAACTCGAAACTGAAACAAGTCCATAATAAAAAAGTAAGAGTCCAAGTCCAAGACAAAATGGACAATGAATAAAGGTAGAATCCACCGTGGCTTAAAGCAAGCTAGCACATCCTTGGATTAAAAAGAATGGTCTACTAACCGAGGTCTATTTGCAGTCTCCTGAAAATACTTTGTACTCAACAATAAAAGAAAATAAATACAGAATCAGTACACAATAAGTGTACTGATAGGATCACGCGACTACTCCAATAAGCAAGATATAGACAAGAAACCAAGACGTAGTAATCCCTACACATACTGAAATCACAAGTAAATCATAATTTTATTCTCACATGCATTCTCATGTTATCAGTTAAGGAAATGCAACAATAGTCCTCTTGAGAGACCCAAACCCAAACAAGAATGTGTTGGAATGTGACACCCAACCTAATAAAACAGAGATGTCGGAATATGATACCTAGCCCAATAATATGTCAGAATGTGACACCCATTCTAGTAATATATAAAAACACGATACTGAATCCAATAATGTGTTTGAACATGATAATAGATCCAATAATGTGTCAAAATGTGACACCCGATCTAATAATGAATCGGAACGTGATACTCTATCCACAATCACAAGCATAATCACTATCAAAATCACATCTCCAATGAATAATGCACAATTGGCCAAGTTTAAGTTTATTATATGCAATTAGATTATGATAGGTTATCAATTAATTTGTGTCTCCATTCCCCTTTTCACAAGCATGTCAAAAGTATTATGAATCAGTTAACATGCATATATCACACAAAAATAGGAATATTAAATCATCACCTACCTCAAGTCAAGCCTTGAAATCTATAGAATTGGAGTTATCCCTTTCTCCAAGATCCTAGCTTATTCTTGATTTACAATTAATCAAGAAAAATACATAGAATTAATAATCATGGTCTAGGTTACCCGAATTACAAGAAAAATCCTAATTATTGGCCGTTCCCATGATCGTCTTTTCAAATTAGGGCTTTTTTTCATCTTTAATTATAGGTCTAAATCTTTTCTCACATTATTCTCCCTTATAATGTAAGATCTAGGAATTAAACTACAAGTTTAGGGAAATGATTACTTATCTCTGGCAATGGAATAGGTGAAGAACTAAAGAAGAACAAGCCTAGTTTATGTTTGGTCCTTCAAGGACGAAGTAGGAGAAATAATGTAGAGTTTATGACTTTTTTGGAGTTTAGTTCGTGACTATCCTGCTATAACGGTCACTTACCCCGCAGTAGCGGCAATAATCCCGCTATAGCGAGATGCACTAAAATAGAACCTACATAACTCAAGTCCCACCCCAAATTTTACAACACATTCCCAAAATACATCCTTAGCGCCAAGATCAATCCTAGGAGTTATACTTCTTGAATTTAGTTTTGTAAAATCGTACAAGCTCCTTAACGTCTAGGATATCAACTAAAATAGTCAAGTCTACAAACCAACTCTCAACTCATTATCAGATAGTCCACAAGCACGCCTGACTCGGATTTCATCCAAGTCTAGCCTAGGCTCAAAATTTCTAAGTTACTACTTAAAAGTTTTGTAGTCCAATTTGTTTCCTCATTGGCCTACACATAATTATGGGTTCATATCATTACAATAGATACCAATTTACCTATCACTTGTCCTTGAATGATCAAACAAGAAAATATGACTAGAGTAAGGTTAGAGTAGTACCTGTTTTGTTGAACAACTGCGGATATTTGTCTCGCATATTTCTCTAGATTTCCCAAGTCATTTCCTCAATAAACCGATGTTTCTATTGGACTTTCACTAGCTTAATTTCCTTGTTCTCAGTTTTTAAACATCTCGATCAAGAATAGCAATTGGCTTCTCCTCATATTAGACGTTCTTGTCCAGTAATATTGAATCTCATTTAATGATGTAACCTCCATCTCCGTGGCACCTTTTCAGCATTGACACATGGAACACAGGATAAACACCAAACAAACTACATGGCAAAAACAACTTATAGGCTACTAGTCCTACACATTCAAGGATCTCAAAAGGGCCCAATATAGCGAGGACTAAGCTTGACCTTCTTGCCAAATCTCATAATACCCTTCATGGGAGACACTTTTAAAAGAATTTGATCACCACCCTAAAATTACATGTCTTTTACCTTGAGGTCAACATACTTTTTCTGTCGACTCTGAGCTGCTACAACCTTAGCTTGGATACTCCTCACCTTGTCTTGGGTATCCTTTACTAAGTTAACTCCCAAGGTTTCACATCACTAATCTCAAACCATCTTACGTGTGATCTACATCCTCTTCCATATAGAGCTTTATAAGGAGTCATGTTTATGCTGGAGTGGTAGCTATTATTATAAGAGAGCTCACACAAAAGTAGGAACTTGTCCCAATGACCACTAAAGTCTATCACGCAAGCTCTCAACATGTATTTCAACACTTGGATGGTTCCCTTTCAGTGCTCATCAGCCTGCAGATGAAAGGATGTGTTGAAAGTGAGTTGCATACCTAACTCCTCATGCAACTTCTCCCATAACTTACAGGTAAACTGAGTACCACGATCTGAGATGATAGAGAGGGGCACCCCATGCATTCTAACTATATCTTTCATATAAAATTTTGCCAATTATTATGCATTATAATCAACCCTAACTAGAATGAAGTAGGCTAGCCTGTCAACCACTACCCAAATAGAGTCAAACCTTTCTAAGGTCTTGGGGAGACCCACAAAAAAATTCATGGCTAGTCTCTCCTACTTCCACTCTAGAATGGGCATCCTCTAAAGTAAGCCTACTAGTCTCTAGTGCTCATATTTTACTTGTTGACAATTCTAATACTGTAATGACCCTCCAAGTCATTTTTGTGGTTTTACAGTATTTTATTGATTTGGGCATGTGTATAGTGACTTTGGGCCATTGGTGATTTGTTGGGACTATTGGGATGGTTATTGGTTGGGTTATTTGGAAGTTATATGGAAATAAGTTTTTAGGTAAATTCCTAGTAAATAGCCTTAGAGTTGAATTTTGACAGTCTCATTAGCTCTAGAATGGTCGAATTAGGCTAGGATCATGTCAAGTGCAATTACATCGTGATTGGCAGATTTAGCCGCCAGAATTAGTTAATAGTTGACTCAGTCAATACCCTCAGAAAACAAGCTCCAGATGAGAATTTGATAGCATGGTTATCTCTAGAATATCAAGTTTATTCTAGGACGACACTTCATTTTATACCGGGGACTGTTGGATGCGATTTGATCCCCCGAAGGCTTTTCATTAAAATTTGCATATAAGTAGGTGGGACCCACATCGAATCATAACGACCTCTGATAGAAATTTCATTTGCGCCATTGGATCTAGAAAATTGGAATTACTAGGGTTACATAGTTCATTTGCAAAAATCGAAGTCTGGACGAGCCCAAAACATAAAAAAAAGGGATTGAAGGATTAATGAAAAGAGAGGGGAGATGACATGGTAACTCTAGGGGGGTTGTCATGTGGCGCAATCTAACGCTGCCACATGGTAGTGAGGTGTCAACAACATGTCAACATATGTGTGTATATATATATATATATATATATATATACACATACATACATACCCTTTTCTAGGGAGCTGAGTTGGATATATATATATATATATTTTTTTTTCCTCTCAACTTCACACCATGATTCCGAGCTCATTTATCATTCAATTTGAGTGATTCAAAATGCTATGTTGTACGGATTTTCATGAAGAATGCCTTGGAAGTTTTGGATTCCAATTTTGGCACATAATTTGAGGTAAAGTCTCTATTTTTTCACGAGTTATATATTTAAAATGAGTGAAAACTTTACATTATAATATCTCGATCATTTCTCAATGGAATTAAGTGAATTTGTTTCTAAATAGTTAATTTTTTTGAGAGGAATGTTTTGATATGCTTGGATTTTGTTAACTTGGCTGTATTTTTGCGAAATTTGACCGAGAGAAAAAAACCTCTCTACCTCTAAGGTAGTGGTAAGGTCTGCGTATATTTTACCCTCCCTAGACCCCACTTGTGGGATTTTACTGGGTATGTTATTGTTGTTGTTGACCGAGAAGTTATGTAAGAAATATTTCTGATAAGAAATGGAACTTCATTTTTTAGCCCTTTTTCTCTCTTCTGGGATCTATTTTAGGCTCACTTTATGGATATGGACTCGGGGTGATGTAGGGATCATTTTATGGGGGCTGGTTCAATATTTTGGGCATAGGCTCCTTTTTACCCATTTTAGTCATAATTAATATAATTTCACCCATTTCCTGCAGTTTTATAGTCAAATCAACCATAATAATCTTGTGAGTTATGTTCTGATAGTTGGGCAGCGTTAGAGATGACAAGAAAGAAAAAAACTTGAGTGGAGTAGTGGACTGATCAGGAGCACAAGGAACTACCCTCTAGGTAGGTTAGGCTTTCCTTACCTCTAGACTGAGTTGGAATGTGTAGTTAGAGCCCATTTGTTGTTGGAGGTCCCTGAGTAAAGTAAATATATGATGATGTTGAGACTATGATTATCATTTGGACTCTGTGATACTTGCATCTATTTTGTTAGCTAGTTTTAACACTATTTGGGTTGTGTACGCTCCTGATAAGGAATGTAAGAGTGAATTAGCTCACGACACAGGTAAGTTAAGCATTGATGCTACTTATGTACATACATTTGACTGTTCAAATATTGATTGGACTTGCTAGGCTCCCTGACACAGGAACTTATATTATGTTGTCATGCTTCTAATTATCTGTGATTTGTATATTCTGATTACATTCTGGTTATATTTGATCGGTTGAGATTGTGATCACTGTCTGGGCTCTATAGTAGTTATATATGTTGTACTAGAAGGTTTTAGCACTGTGAGTTGATTTATTAGGGGTTAAATGTTACTTACGCCACATGATTGGCATCGAAACTTATCTTGACCCTTGTTTACCTGTGTAAGTAGTCTGGATTTGATGTTATGTAGTAGTTGAGAAGCTGGGTTGTTGAGCGTATATGTTGCTGACTATACTAAATATGTGTCATATATTACGATTTGAGGCGGTAATCATTGTATTGATGACTATAGTAGCCGCCTCTATGATATTATCTGAGTTCTAACACTACTGAACTACAGGAAGGCTGGATGTGGGCTAATTCCCTATGACAGGTATGTATTCTAGATTACCTCATATCTATATGAATCTGTAGCCTTATGCAACTGCGATATGCTGGCTGTGAGGCTCTTGTGGATTATATGTTGTACTGTGGACTGATTATGGCACAGATATGACTCTGCTAGGCTTGGTTGTTTTAGATACTTATGATATACTTGTAACAGTCCATGTTTACACTCAGTATTTATGGTTGACTGGATTGTGGTAGCCTTGACCTTTGTTGGGCATGACTCTATGTTAGTCTGTGACATATATTCTTTTGTATACAACTGTTAGTCATTGTACACTTATTATTCTTACCCAACACTAGGGTTACTTGCTATAGACTGAGGGATGTAATAGTTATGCTTTGTTGGGCTTTACGACTCTTGCCTTGAGATACGATGTTGCTAGATCTCCAGATAAACTAGTGAGTGGATGACTATTCCTCTACTTCGAGTCCTGGATGACACTCCTCATGCTTCGAGCTTCGGTGGCCACATCCAATTGTCTGAGACCCAGGTGACACGCCCTATGGTCTGAGTCTCTGATGGCCATGTCTAGGACGCCGAGTTACGGATGACGATTACAAGGTTTGAGCACCTATTGGTTATTTTTGAGTCTAAGACCCTATTTATTATTTTTAGTATAACCTATGGGATTCCTTGAGTTATTTGTGATTGGGATGTTGTCTATACAGGTTAGTACTAGAGACTGGCACCTTGTTCTAGAGATGGGCACTCTACTAGTAAGTTTGTACCTAGTTGCCTTGGCAGGTATCATTTGTGACAGCTGGACTGTGGTACATTCTGGGTAGGTAAAACACCTTTAACTCCTTGTTCTCTAGGGCCTTAGCATAGGCTTAGATTGATGCTTCCCTAGAGGTACTATGCATAGAGCCACACAATATTTTATACATTGAGGGGTTGGAGGCCTTGTGTGACTATGAGGGGTTTGAGGCCCCATTTGAGTACGTGTATGTTGAGGGGTTCGAGGCCCCATTTTCCCATAACTACCTATATATTAAGGCGTTTGAGGCCTCGTGTGACTATTAGAGGTTCGAGGCCCCATTCTACTATTAGGGGTTCGAGGCCTTGATTGATTGTCAAACCATCTGGCCCTGGTTAACTTTCCCCTATCCGGAGGCTAGGTTGGGAGGACTAGGGGTTTGAGGCCCTATTCTACTGTTAGGGGTTCGAGGCCCTAGTTGTCTATTAGGGGTTCAAGGACCCGGTTGTCTATCAGGGGTTCGAGGCCTCATGTGATCTAGATTTTTGGACCCATATACCTACACATACCCTGATTGTGCATGGGTGTACCCTTTGGGTTTATGGGGGCGTACATGCATAGATATTACGGCCTTATACCCATATATAGTCCGACACCCTGACCTAAGTAATACTGAGAGTTGGTTTTTGTTGTGTTCTGTCAGTTGGGTAGTGATACATTACTGGATTCTGGCCCCTGTGTTCTGTCAATTGGGTTGTGATGCATTATTGGATTTTGGCCACGTGTTTTGTCAGTTGGGGTATGATATATTATTGGGTTCTGAATGTTGGGATACGAGGATGTTATTAATATACTTGTTGTTAGCCGAATTTTGATGGTGGGTCTTACTACAATTCTCTATATTTGAGCATTTTTATACATATTTATAGTAGTTCACTCAGTCAGTCGATGATGCCTACTGAGTGCTAGTTATCAGTACTCACCCTTACATTTTTGCATTTTCCCATGGTGCAGGTTTGTAAGTACCCAGACCTTAGGAGGCCTTAACGACACTTGAATTTAAAGTTTTTGATGTTTCTTTACCAAGGTGCCCCTCAGGGTCACTTCCACGAGCCGTGGGGGCAACCTTGGAGTGACCCTTGGCTTTATTTATGACTTTTTGTGGCTTAAGAGAGAGTTTTAGGCTTGGTGGCTCTTTATGGCACCTCCCACGGCTCGTGGTCCTCACCATTAGTCGTGGAAGGGGCTCGTGGTAGGTGCCCCAACCTTCAAGCTAATGTTTTGGTTAAGGCAGACACCAAGGGGC
Organism: Solanum aculeatissimum; assembly: GCA_038996855.1. Taxonomy (NCBI): domain Eukaryota; kingdom Viridiplantae; phylum Streptophyta; class Magnoliopsida; order Solanales; family Solanaceae; genus Solanum; species Solanum aculeatissimum. The sequence continues at coordinate 8,400 of JBCEWC010019689.1, forward strand.
CCTTGTACGGCCGTACAACCCACCACGACTCATGGTGGGGTCCCGTGAAGGTGTGCATCCTGAGAAAATTCTAAGTGTTAAATCACTGTCTAAGAACTTGGATCTTTGTACAGGTATTTTTCACAGACCATATAGCTTTGTACGACCCGTATGTCTTCTGTGGGAGAAATATGGGTGAATTTTATAAGTATGGAAGTACCATATGAATGACAAGACATCTCCATGAACTCTTGTACGGTCCGTGGAGAGTTGTACGGGTTATGGTGCCCTTTCACGAGACCTCTAGAAAACTTTTAAGGTCTATTTCATTAATGTTCTTTTTGTAATTTTGGCTTATTTTAAAGGTCTTTTAGAACCTTGCTACCTATCCTAAGCCCCTAAATCATATTATACTAACTCTTTACACTCATTTACTCTCATTATACCCTCAACCTCTAGAATTCAATTCCTAAACTCTCTCTTCAAGTCTTATGTTGGGGATTCAAGCTAGGATCTCAAGAGGGCTTACAATTCAAGTCAATTCCATCCTAATTCTTTTAGTACATCAAGGTATGTGGTATTGATTCATGATTCCCTTCCAATCATGAAGACCCAAAACCTATTTCTTCAATTTTATGATTTTAAAGTATGATTTGCAAATGAGTCTCTTAAATTAGTTTTAATTTGTTGAAGTTGAGCTATGGGCTAAAATTATTTATTGATTTTATGATGATTTGAATCTTATTATTATGATTTACATTGATTTTATGAAGATTAAACGTGCATGTCCCTTCACTTTATGAAACTATGCATGGGTAAATCCAAGTATGTTTTAATTATTGATTTCTCCATGAATTTCATATGATTTCTTCCTATTATGTTGTTTTAATTATGAATTCCAAATTTCCCATGCTATCCCTTCATCATTCATGGCATGTACATGCATGAACATTGATTTTCATAAAATTTATTATGTGGGCTAAGATCCAATTATGATTATGACTATGATTTTCAAGCAAGTATGGTTATGACATGACATGTGATCACATAATGTCTATGATTTGGCTCCAGAGCCACACTACTATGTACAAGCATGAATGGTCTATTCCTATGCATGAAAGTATGACATGAAGTATGATTTAGTTTTTTAGGCCAAGTATGCATAATTATGAAGTATGTTTTGGCATTTAAGCCTAAGTATGCATTGTTATGATTTGAAAGACTTACTTTTACTTTTCAAGCATGTATATGTATATGTATTCTTGTGGGTTGTTGACTTAGCACTGAATGAGATTGGAGGTGGGGACTCGACCCAAGGGGTCCTTATATAAAGTCTCCTTTCGCATATCTATGTGTCAAACATAGATTTATGTTTATGCCTCTTTTTAGGGATAATTATGCCATGGATCTACCTATGACAAGTTGATCACCCCTTTATCCGATGTGAGGGCAGACAATAGAGTTCCAAGTAATAGCTCGCTTGGTATTATGTTGGTTAAGGTCACATCTCTATATGCTTAAGCATTATGGTACTCATGCATCATGGATTACATGACATATTGATATTATGTTCTTTCCTATATACTTCTTTCTATATGTATGTGACCTTGTCATCTAACATTCAAATGCAAGTTTACTACGTTCATATGCATTGCATGCCCGCATACTTAGTACATTCAAACGTACTAACACATACTTTTGCCTACATGATCTAACCATGTAGGGACCATAGACTATCTACATCCACCTCTTGATGGCTAGGTTGTTTGAGAAAGAGTTACTTATGGTGTGTCCTTTCTTCCAAGGACAAGACTCACCTCCTATCTACCTATTATATTGTGACTTTCTTATGTTTTTACTTTGAGGGTGAGTCTGGGACTTGTCTTAGCCCCATCCTATTCTATGTATTAGAGGCATTGTTGGACATCATGTAAACTCTACGTACGGGCTTGATAGGTTTTATGCTTATTGCTTATGGAGACTATGATTATGTATACCTCATAATACTGGTACTATGATGATATGATAAGATGCAAAAATGTGGAAAGTCCTAAGACCCTTCTATCCTCGTAGCGTGAGTCATACTTACTGTAATGACTTGAAAATTTTTGAACTTCATAATGGTTGGTCAAGGTTAGTATTAAACTGGTCATGGTTGAATTTTGGTAGCCATGCTTTGTATTTAAGTGGCCGGATTGAAAAAGGATCGGTTGGTAAAGTTGTAAGGCCAGTCGAGCAGTGGACTTTGAAAATTCATATCTTTTTATGAGGTATGAACTATATAGGATGCCATATATCAAATCGAATCTCTTTGAGTTATCTTTGCAATGCAACTGGTTTCACTCAATTCGGAGTTTGTATGTGAAAGTTATGGCCCTTGCAGTAAGACTGCTCGTATTTGGAAGTTCGCTGGGAAAAGGTTCTGGAACGGAGTCTAAGGGCTGGACCACGGACCGTTTGGTAGTCCACGGTCCATGGGGGTACTCATGGGTTGGTCCAGTGTGCTCCTAGGGGTTAGGGGCCAGACAATGCACCAAGTGTGATCCCACGAACCACCTCACGGTCCGTGTGACCCTTCACGGCCCGTGACGGGTCCCGTGAAGCGATCTAGAGAGTTGTCCAAGGTTCGGGGCTGGACTCCGGACCAAGTGATGCTCCACGGACCAGTACACGATCCAAGTGCAGCTACACGGTCCATGAGGCCTCTCATGAAGTGATCCAGAAAGTCCCTCGAGATTTTAAGTCAAAGTCAAGGACAAATGAATCCACACGGACAGGTTCATGGACCGTGAACCTGTAGAAGACCACTGTGTGACTTCCATGGTGCACTGTTTTCAGTGATCTAGTCCATTTCATTAATGGTTAATTCGTAATTTAATTAGATCCTATGCCCCTTTTAGGCTTTCTAAGGTC
>JBCEWC010019690.1:0-11290 GCA_038996855.1 Solanum aculeatissimum
GGCTACTCTTATTGCATTGACATGGAATGATCATGAAAACAATTTTGGAAACTCTTGATGGCCTTTGGCCTAAGCATGAACATGATTCTTGTACAATGGTTTTGGTTGACTAATGATGCATGATTTGAAAAGAATGTAAGTCTTCTTATTTGATGTTGTATGTATATATACGTATTCCTGTGGGATGAGACTTAGTACCGAGGGATTGGAGTCAGGGTGGACTATCGCCACAGGGTCGATACTCCTTTCTGTCAAACCATGTGCCACCATGGGTTATCTCCCTAGATAGGGATTGACATGTCATGCTTCCCCTTGTTTCAAGGGTGACTAGGGTACTACTTGGCAAGTAGTCCGGATCCGGGTAGTGGCTCACTCGAGTCTTCCATGTTGTCGATTGAGGTTACATCCCCGCTATATATATTGATCATAGGATTGCATCTCATGCATCATGACATAACATCTTGTTATATTACTCTTTGGCTACGTGCACTCCTTTTGTATCACTTGTCCCCTTGTCATGTTGCTGGGTCATACTATATTGTCATATGCATTACATGCCCGCATACTTAGTGCTTAATTGTGTTAACCCATATTCTTTGTCTACATGTTCTAACTATGTAGGGACCAGAGACGATATCTACATTCTACCGGACGACGCTTGACTCTTGATTGAAGACTTTGCTAGTGGTGAGCCCTTTTGTTCAAGGGCAATAGATACCGTCTATCTACCTATTTTATATTATGTTATTTATTTCTTACGTTTTGAGGGTGAGCCTCAAACTTATTGAGGCCCCGCTTATTCATTTAGAGGCTTGTTGGACCATTATAGACTCTTGTACGTTGACTTGTTATGTTAAACATTTTGGTTATGTAATACTATTCTATTTAGCCTTGATTATGAGAATGACCTCTTATTATGCTCATGATATGAATGTTGGGAATTGTGAATGACTATGTGCTTATGTGGAACGTCTCATAATCCTGGTGTGCTCCCGTAGTGGAATCCTATTTACCCGTCCCCTTAGAGATAATTGCTACGTGTTATGTGAATGTATGCTTGTCCCATTCCCGATATCATCCCCATAGCTTGAGTCCCAAGTCCCGATTCCCTTAGAGCTTATGTGTTATGTGTTTAGCTTCCGCGCTTCCGAACCGATGATGAGTGTAATGATGCTATGATGACTTGATTGAGGACTTTCGAGTTCTCATTCGTCATGTCACATCTAGGCCCCTATCTGGGTCGTAACATACACACATGTTCATACTACCTTTGTTGGCTATAAATAGAGGGATTTCCTCACATTTTTAACTATAATTTTTTTCAAGTTTTCTATTTTTCTTCTTAAAACTCTCAATTTAGTATATCTTCTATATTTTATATTTATATTTTTGTTATGTTAAAAGTAGGAACTTCAACAATACAACAATAACTAAAGAGAAAAGGATAAAAAATGCCCTTGTACTATCAGAAAGGATTAAAAATGTTCTTTGTTTATACTTTGAGTCATTTATGTCTTGTACTATCAGAAGTGGGTCAAAAATGCCTCGATACTAATGGAAAAGGGTAAAAATGCCTTTATTTTATACTTTGGTCCAAAAATGTCCTAATACTTCGACATATTGTAAAAAAGGTAAAAATGTTCTTTGTTTATACTTTGGCATATTGTATTCCTAATAAAAATATTATTTTTAAAGAATTCTTTTCTTATTTTCTTTTTTTTAAATCACATTAACTAATAAAAATGTAAGAAAATAATTATTTTTTTAATCTCATTTTATCAGTTAAAATAGAACATCGTACCCCTGTAGCAAATAATATATGTCATAAATATAAGATCATAGTAAACCGAACATTACTTTTTGTTTAGATAACAATAAAAATAGTAATTATAATAAAGCAAAAAAATATTTTTGAAATTTTTTCTCGAATTGAAGTAGGAGAAATATTTTTAATTTTAAGAAATACTGTAAGAAAAATAATGTATTTAAAAATAAAATAAATAATTAATTTATTTGAAAAATGACATTTTTGACCCATTAAATATAAGGGAATTTTTGGATCAAAGTATTGACGATAAGGACATTTTTGAACCAAACTATAAATGAAGGACATTTATTAGGAATACAATATGTTTAAAAATTATATATATATATATATATATATATATATATAGGAAAAATCTTCTGTCTGATTCAAAGTTTGTCGTCAACAACAAATTATTTTCATTTGTTAAATTATTTGATGAATCTTTTATAATCAAGCTACTAGCATCAAAAGTTGAAAATGACTTTGAAATTCACATTCGATTTTTGAAAAGTTGGAGAATGTAAGTTCATTGTAATGTATAATTAGCATACAACTTTACTATAATTGAACTTTATATCAGACTCCGCTCTATGCATCATGAATTCACATATGATCTTTTACAGTATTTTAGTAAGTGTACCAAATAGTCAAAAAAATAATTGAAATTGTGTTGTTTTAGTTTATCTATTGAAATATGTGATTGTAGAATCAATTTTCTAATCATATTAATTTATTAGATGACTTTTTGAAGCCCATGACATAATTAGTAAGATGCCGTCCTAGAATGTTTTTATACATGTGCTAATTTTTCACTCTACCCATCATGATAGATATTAGGAACAATTTGGATGGCGTGTATGGTTGATCAACATCTTACCATTGTATTATTTCAGGTTGAACCAGATGGTTGTATTCGTGTCATAGAATTTTATGATTTTTCACGACCCTTGCTAGTAAAAAGGTATTTGAGTTATAGAGTTCCTCTCCTATTAATTAAATATTCATTCTTTTCTTTCAAAAACGCAGATAGCCTATATGCTCAGATAAGTGGAGTTTGCATTATACAAGTTGTTTGCACCTTTGTTTCTTGCATGACATGTCTTTTGAAATAGTTTTTAAAGGGTAAAGATCTTGTCCAGTAAAAATATGTTCAGTACCTTTGTTGATTTTTGTCATGTGTCCACTTAAATTTTCTACGATTGAAATTCAATCTTGTTTCATATAACTAAAATTGATAAAATTATTATGAACAAAAAATAACTAAAAATAAAATTAATTTAAATTAAAATAATTTTCTTATTTTGATGTGTGTTCTTTAACTGTTTAAAAAGTTTTTCTTCCAAATAAAAAATATTTTCTTAATTAGTATAGAGCACTTTCTTAAAATTAATTAATATCTAGTCATGAGAGAAACAATAAAAAATTCATGCACTTAAAAAATCATTAAAAAAAAGAGCAAGTAGAGTTTTAATTTTTTTAATTTATTTTAAACTACATATTCATATACTAATTAAGAAAATATTTTTTTATTTGGAAGAATTTTTTTTTAAACAGATAAAGAACACACATCAAAATAAGAAAGTTATTTTAATTTAAATTAATTTTATTTTTTAGTTGTTTTTGTTCATAATAATTTTATCTATTTTAATTATATAAAACAAGATTGAATCTCAATCCTAGAAAATTTAGGTGGACACATGACAAAAATCAACAAGATAGTGGACATTACTGGACATACTTTTCCTGGACAGGATCTTTACCCTTTAAACTGTTGGTTCATGAAGGGGTGTTTTATGGTTTTTTTTTTTGTTTCAAGAGTAATATGCCCCAAAATATTATGTAAAATATATTAACAAATTTTGTTGTGTTTAGAGGCTGCCACATCATCGGACTTAACATCCTCTTTTATATGTATTTATTTATTATTATTATTATTATTTATAAATTTTTTATCGTTATCTAAATAAAAATTAATGTTGAGTTTATTATAATGTTATATTATTGACATATATTATTTGTTATAAGGGTACAATGTTCAATTTTACTTGATAAAAAGAGATTAAGAAAAAAATATTTTCTTACATTTTTATTAGTTAATGTGGCTTTAAAAAAACAAAACAAAAAAAGAATTTTTTAAAAATAATATTTTTATCAAGAACACAATATGTTTAAAAAGAAAAATATACATATTTAATTAAAGAAAGACATTTCTAACTCATTCGCAAGGACATTTATAAACCAAACAATAGATGGACATTTTTGTTCCTTTCATGTAGTTTAAAGACAGTTTTGACCCTTTTCCCTTCCATTTATAATCGTTTACTTATATTTTAAATTTAATAATATTGACATTATTTTTTAAAAATAATGTAAAACATAATTTGACATCCGTCCACCAAAACTAGCAGATAGATAGCACAAAAAGAGGCTGACCCAATTTAAATGAATTATGATAGCTTTTTTATGATGTAACATTCTTGCCAATACATTATCTTCATTTTGCTCCCGAGAGAGAACCATAATAGTCTACAAATAGACTATTTTGGCCAAATCCACCGGATTTCTGAACTCGCCTAATGCAACTAAGAGAACGCATCTAATACCAAATCAGTGTTGCCTTCAGCAAGAACCAAAAGTTCAAATGAGTGCTCAAACTTGGCCTAGGGAACATGCAGCTCTCGAACAGGCACATAAACACAGAGTTCAAACCACAAATGAAACAGTAAATTGAGCAAGAGACCATTAAAGAAATGTATAAGATCCTGAAGTTCACTCGAACAGTCATAAGAACAGTTCATCAAATATGACCACGACGTTGTCTAGCCTGTGAAAAGAGTACAATTTCATCCAGGATTGGTAGTGTTTTGTTTGGCCTTCTCTATAAGAGGTCTCAGCTGCTTCTTTTCAGCTAGAATTTTCAAAAAGTTGAACAGAAAGGGTATATAGTTGTGCTTCCGACGGATATTTTCAGTTTTCCATTTCTTGAACTTCTCCTCCTCCCTCAATATCTTATCACTAACAGCTTCAATACCAGAATTTACTTCTGCTAAGGATTTATTTAGGGATTCAACTTGGCTGCTATCCACCATTCTCTCCGACTGGGATGCAGCCAGCTGCTGCAGAATACGCTCCCTTCTCTTTTGAAGCTCCTTCAGCTCTGCAGTATACACCTCTTTCCTGTTCTTTACTACAGCCATCAGATTGAATCTTATTTCACTTTGGGAATACCTCTCAATACGTTGCTGAATAACTGGTTGCACCATGCACAACCACTCAATATCACCCTGCCCACCAGGGCATGGTCCAAGACTGATAGGTCCCTCCTTCAATCCATCAAGCTCATACAACACACCGTCCACGGGTATATAGCTGATAAAATGATATACATCATCATCTTTTCCAGCAGCTTTCTGCTCCTCAGGCACAAATGGCTCAGGTCTTGCAAAACTATTATGGGCTGTGCGAATTGCTTCACTGTTATTGATAGCTAAACCTTTAAGCTCCGGCGGGAAATTCTTTGTGAATTCTTTCAGTGCAGCTAATTCTGGGCCAATATCAACATCTAGACTGTTCAGGAGGATTGAAAGGATTGCTTGGGTAGCACAAGCATTGTTTATCACCTGTTTCACATCATCAAGAAAGTAGCATGTCATAGTGCTAAGAAATTCCTGGTAGTTTAACCACGTATATCATATAAAGGTATTTGACCTGGCTAGCAAAGAATAAGTTTGGGTTTGGGTCCTTGATCACAAGGCGATCATCTTTTTCACCAGGACGCCATTTGAAAAGGAATATCAAGCCATACACCGGCCTGTGAAAAATCAGAAGATTAATTATTATTTCCTTTTTGAAAAAGTTGGAGAACCGCAAGCTCGAAGCTTCCGAGAATAAACTGTTCGCACAACCATACAACTAATGCTCAAGTGGCAGAATTAATTCACCTAAGACTGTTGAGCTCATCAAGATCCAAAGAGTACAACTCCTCAACCTGTTTCAACATGGAATAGTATGAGAAGATAAAAAGTTAATCACCCAAAAGAAAGTAGCTAACCAACCATTTTAACAGTCCATCCTTCCCAATCCCCCAACCTTTTCCTTTGGTTTGTTTTGTAGGAAAGCATATCAATCATAGCTTATCAGCTTCTACGGTTAGGGCAGAACTGCATATAGAAATGAAATAACCACAAAGATATTGAAAGAGTTCTTTTGTTTTTTTAAAATTTTTTGAGAAAGTAACTTCTTGTATTCTATTCCAAAAAATCAAAAACCTGCCAGAAGTTACAGGTTTCCTAATTACAATTGAAGAGTATCAGGAAGATCTTCAACTCTTTAACCACAATTACAAAGAGCTTAAGACATGATTCTAGATCTTCCATATACTCCTGTTTACACCAAAAATGGAACAACACTAAACAAGTCATCTTCATCTCCTGGATGAAGTTGCTCTTGTTCTGGAAGCACAAAGAAGATACAAAGGGATTAACAAATGAACATTTGTCAGCTTTTATACAGTTTAAGTACTACAAGACTAATGAGCTGACAATCCTCATAAGACATCAAAAAATATTAACAGGGGAAGGTTAGCCCAGCTAAAGAGGCTAACCGAACATCTAGCCTCCAAAATCCTGTTTAAGATAATCTACCATCAGAGCTTCTGTGATTCCTCTCAATCTGAGTACACCAGAAAATGCTTGCAGGCACCATGTTTCAGATTTTTCTGATGGTCTTGTCCACTTCCATTAACGTCCTGCTCACATAGGCATCTCTTACGGATAAAGGCACTGCCCAGTTCAATCCAAAAATGTTTAGAAACAGATTCCACATGTCTGTTGCCACACGACAGTGAAAAGAGCAGGTTGACTAGCACATGAAACATCTGTTTGCTAGTGGAAAGTTCCTTCTAGTTAGGTTGTCTTGGGCAAGGCAAACACCCTTTAGAGCCAACCAGCACTTTAGGTGGAAGTTTTGTTTTACAGACTAGTTTGGGCCATAAGTCAATTATAATATTGTCTGAGCACAGGTCAGCACACCATGCTTTAACACCTAACTGTGTAAAGACCTTCCTTAAGAGTTGCCCCATTTCAGTTTGTCCTTTATCTGGGGGCTGCTTCTGTATTTCTCTAAATGTTTTCAGCATGTCAATGAGCTCATCTATCTCCCAGTCACTCGGGTTCCTCCTAAAATGGGTTTCCATGTGTTAACGTCTCTATTATGACAATTAATAGGATCTGAGTTGCCTGCAACAAGGAACATATTTGGGAATACTTTCCTTCAGGTCTAAATTTATTATAGATAAAAAAATTCTCAGGCACAACTTCCCAGACCCCCTTTCTCCTACTTCCTAGGAGAGAGGAGACCTTTTCCGGCAATTCCTGCAGGAAACTTCTTTCTTTTTTCTAGTCCAGCCACTTCTTTCTTTCCTAACAGCACGAGCAGCTTCGGTTTACACTCTCCGAGGACATGGGGGAAAACAGAATCTACTTCGCAGTAGGGTTTAAATCATACGACATAACGAGGCTCATAACAAAGGCAGAAGTTTGGTTTGAATGGGTGGAAAGAAGTCAAAACCTGATGCGCAGAACTACTTTCAACAAGAAAAATATGGAATGGCTAGTTTTTGTACTACAAGAAGCTTCAAGGGATTCCGGTACACACACAAGAAGATGGAAGCTAAATGAACAGTTTGCGGAATATTTTTGCTCTAGAAAGCATAACAAGTTTGGCAAATTCATTAGCATTGTAACAGTCCAGGGAGAAACAGATCTGTTATTATCATCCCAGAATTTGCATTTAATAGGGGTTGGGGTACATAACATTGACGATAGAAAACTTCATTAAAGGCCAAAAGGGTTTATTTATTACAAATAAACCTAGAATGGTGGATCCAAAAATTCTGTATGCTGATTCAGACAGGACCAGCAAATGGCAATCAAAAGAAGTAGCGGAATCTGTGATTAGCCACAGTAACGAAGCTATCTCCATCCTTGGTGGAGGCACAGAGCATGAGAAGGGTCTTCTTGACAGATGTATCGTGGGGAGTTTTAATGTAGATCTGAAGGAGAAACCCATGCTTGCAGACATCAGGAAGTGGGCCGTTAATACGTGGAAAAGTCTTTTGGGGTCAGCATCTATGAAATGGGGTTGCTCTTTTCTGTTTGAATTTCCAAACAAAAACATGGTGGAGCATGTCATACATGGAGAATGGACCTGGAAACAGCTGAAGCTTCATCTTGAATGGTGGTCACCAACATTGGATGTTGCACAAAAAGTAAAAGCGCAACATGGATAAGAGCAGTGGGTCTGCCGCTACATCTATGGATGGAAAAGATGTTCAATGCCATAGGAGACCAATGTGGAGGATGGCTGGAAACAAAGGAAGAGACGTCTCTTAAAAACTATCTTAAGTGGGCAAGATTAAAGACAAAGGGAGATGGAAAAGACATTCCAAAAGAAGTTAAGATAGTGGATAAAGGATTAATCTTTTTATCCCGATCTGGGCTGAAACCCAAGCAATGATGGTGGCCGGTGAGGTGGAGAAGACGGTGGATAAAGACCACCGGACAATAGAAGTGAGAGGGGGAAGAAACAATAGGTATATCGCTGCAAAAAGTATGGCTGGTCACGTGGTTTTGAATGCAAACCCTACAGCTGGCATGGCCCAGTGACACGTGCTGAAAAAGGAAGGTTGCCTTTTAAAAGTAGTGGACCAAGGCTGGGTCACAGGAATTTAAATGAAAAAAGCTCAAAAAGGAAGGCCCAGTCATTAATGAGGTCCAACTCTTTGAATCAAATCAGATGAATGAGCTGGTGTTTACTAGAGCAGATCCAATGTTAGTTGAAATAGAAGCAAACACTACAGACATAAGTCTTTTTCGACAGTATAACTGGAGAAAAAGAAGTTGTTCGAGCAGAAGGAGACCAACCATATTATCAGACAGAACTCACAAGATTAGAAGAGGGGGAGGATTTTGCTGATGCAGTCACAAATATAGGAGGAAGAACCCATTCAGTTATCAGCAATTCCCAATCAAACATGCAAATTGGAAACTGTACAGAGAAAGTGAGATGGAGCATTGAGGAAGCTGAGCCTTTAAATTACCTATCTGTAGAGGAGGAAAGTGATGGGGAGATGGATGCATCAACATGGGTCCATCAAAACATAATCAAGATGAGCAAAGAATTTGGGGTAGGATTTGATGGGTGTCAAAAAGAAGCCTTGGCACTCTTCAAGAAGATAGACAACAAAAGACACCAAACCATCACGGTAACAGAGAAGCAAACAGGGGAAACCTCCAGAATTAAAGAGCTGAAAGAGCTAAAAGCTTTGGCAATTGATATGAATTTTCAAAGCAAAGGTATGAGAATAAGGAGGGAAAATTCTATAGCTACATGATGAATGTGAAGATAATATCATGGAATGTGAGGGGATTGAACTGTACGGAAAAGAGAAGGGTGGTGAATAGCTTGCTGAGGAACTGGAAGGCAGACGTCATATGCCTGCAGGAAACCAAATTAGAAGGGAATAATAGGGAGGTAATAAAACAAATATGGGGATACAGAAGAGTAAAATGCGGGCAATAGGAGGCTAGTGGTACCAGGGGAGGTATTCTGATGATGTGGGATAGTAATTGTTGGGATGGGGATGTAGTGGAGATAGGCTCGTATACTCTGACTTGTAGTTTCAAGTTAAGAACAAATGATCTTGCTTGGCATATGACAGGAGTTTATGCCCCAACTTGCAATCTGGAAAGACAGGAAGTGTGGTGGGAAATTGGTGCTGTGAGGAGCTTATTCACAGGGCGTTGGGTTGTGGGAGGTGACTTCAACATTGTCAGATAAGCTTCAGAGAAAAAGAAATGCTCCAAAACCAGTGTATACATGAATGAGTTCTCTGATGTAATTGAAGACATGGAACTGATTGATCCTCAATTAGAGGGGGGAGAATACACCTGGACCAGAGGAAGTAACAAAGAAGCAGCATCTAGAATTGATAGAATCTTGTATTCTATTGAATGGGGGGAAGTTTTCAACAATGTGAAGCAAGAGATTCTACCCAGAGTATGTTCAGATCATATGCCAATTGCACTAACAAGTGGCAATTGGGTGTACAAAAAATCCTATTTTAAGTTTGAAGGGTGGTGGCTGGAGACTGATGGTTTTAATGAAAGAATCAAAGAATGGTGAACATCTTTTACATTTGAAGGGAAGCCTGACTATATTTTGGCATCCAAACTAAAAGCTCTGAAGGCCAAACTGAAAGAATGGAGTACAAGCACATTTGGAAATCTGGAAAAAAAGAAGAAGGAACTACTCCATAAAATCACTGAGTTTGATAGTACTCAGCAGGAGAGACCTTTAACTGAAGAAGAAGCTGCCCACAAAGCAAATGTGATCAAGGAGTTTGAAGATTATGCAAAAAAGGAAGAGATAGCTTGGAGACAAAGATCAAGAATGTTGTGGATAAAAGCAGGGATAAGAACACCAAGTTCTTCCAGAAGACTGCAAATGCTCACAAGAGGATCAATCACATTGATAAACTGGTAGTCGGAGGACAAGAACTGGTGGAGGCTACAGACATCAAAAGAGAGAATGTATCTTTTTATAGGAAGCTGTATAGTGAGAGTGAGAACTGGAGACCCTCTTATAACATGAATCAGTGCCCTGCTATCAACACTGAAGAACAACAAGAATTGCAGAAACCTTTAGAAGAGGATGAAGTCCTGGCTGGGCTCAAAACTTGTGCTATAGACAAAGCACCAGATCCGGATGGGTATTCCGTGGGGTTTATTATAAAATGCTAGGAGTTTGTTTAAGAGGATGTGATGGCAACCTTTCAAAACTTTCACTCTCAGGAGATTTTTGAGAAGAGCTTTAATGCAACATATATAGCTCTAATTCCCAAGAAGAAAGGTGCCAAGGAGTTGAAAGATTTCAGACCAATCAGCTTAACAGGAAGTATACACAAGTTGATTTCCAAAATACTCACAGAAAGACTGAAGAAAGTGATGCATAAGCTAGTTGATACACAACAGATGGCCTTCTTGCGAGGTAGGCAAATCACTGATGCAGTTCTCATAGCTAATGAGTGTCTAGATTCCAGAATGAAAGACAAGATTCCAAGAATTATGTGCAAACTGGATATTGAAAAAGCATATGATCACATTAATTGGAGTTTTTTTTATTAGAATCATGCAGAGGATGAGATTTGGAACAAAGTGGATCAGGTGTATGATATTTTGCATTAGTACTGTCAGATTGTCAGTGCTAATAAATAGCTCCCCAGAAGGTTTCTTCCCCTCCAACAGAGGACGCAGACAAGGTGACCCCCTCTCACCGTTTCTGTTCATTCTGGCGATGGAAGGTCTGAATAACATGATAAAGACAGCTCACAGTAATGGATGGATTAGGGGTTTTAATGTTGCAAAAGATGGGAATGCAAGAGTTGAAGTCACACATTTGCAATATGCAGATGATACCCTCATC
>JBCEWC010019691.1:0-11290 GCA_038996855.1 Solanum aculeatissimum
CCAAACGTAGAACGAGATTTGAAGAGAGAAAAAGGCTAGGGTTTGAAGAGAGAACTTGAGGATTCTTCCAAGCTACTCCAAAATTCAAACTTTCAGGTATGTAAGGCTAACTAAAACATGGATTTTGTTCTTCCATGTGCCCCATAACCTGAATTGATGGAACTGTTGATGAATTGAGTCCTCCATGGATGTTTCGTGAAGATTTTTCTTAAATTCTAGCGTATATCTATATAATTTTGCGTGAAATATAGTTTTTATAAATTAAATACTAGAAATTGATGATTTTTCTTTTCTACATGAACCCTAGACTAAATTCTTGTATTCTTTACATATTGTATTTAAATGAGTATGCATGAGTAAAATTTAAACTTAAAGAGTCTATAGAATCCTTAAATGCTTTAAACTTTATTATTGTTTCTTGAATGCTATGAGTTCGAATGATGCATGATTGAGACTTTATGAGTCAACAACTGAACCTTAAAAGGATGTAACCAAAGAGTTGATGATTGATGTAATGAACTGAGTTGATGAATGTCTAATGAAACTAGATGAATGAGTTAACCATAGAGTTGCGGTCTTATGAGCATAATGAGTCTTGGGGAGGAGTATTGAGCACCGAATTGAGTGAGAGTAAGTCCAACTCGAACTCAATAACTATGTTGCCAGCGTAGGAGAGGATTGAACCGTAAAATCGGATGTTTCCTTTTGTCCTGAAAAGAGGACTTGATGTTATTATTGTGGATCCACTGATGGGATGTCCTTTACCCTAGCAAGGTATTAGATGGATGTGGCAACAACATCGCTTCGTTGTATCATCACCGACTCATTCGTTGTATCATCACCGACTCATAGGTGATGATTGTCAGTTAGAGAAACTCTCGAATAGGTCTTGACAGTACTCTGAGTGGATGGGATGAGATGGTATATGAGTGGTCATTGTCTAAACTGTATTTCTTACTTTAGACTTTTGACTTGATGATTGAGCTTCCTATTTCTTGAGTTGACTTATTTTGAGTTGATGTTCAGGTGTGCATCAGTCGGTTTGGTTCGATTTTAGATATTATCGGTTCGATTTATCGATTTTTGATTTTTAATATGCTAAACCAATAACAAATTAATAAGATAATTTTTATCGGTTTTAAGTCCTTAACGGTTCGGCTTTCGGTTTACCCGATAAGGATGATAATGAGAATTTGCATTAATAAAAGTAGATGGAGTACGAAAGCGTAAAAACTAAAGACTAAATACTAAATACTAAAGTGGGTAATTAATTAGTTAAGTAGGTAAAGATTAAAATAGGTAAAGTACTACTATAGTGTCCTATTACTATTAAATTACTAATATTTAATATTTATGGAGGGGTAAACTAGTAGATTATTATAATCTTATTGGGCTATCGATTTACCCAATAATAAAAATCGATATCGAATCGATAACCCAATAAATTTTTTTTTCAAAATCATTAAAAACTTGATAACCTAATAACTCAATAACAATAAACCAATAATATTTTTATTGGTTCGGTTTATCAGTTGGTTCGATTTTTGCACCCCCTAGTTGATGTTATTCTGCCTTTATATATTTCATTTTGCCATATTACATGCCAGTACATTTAACGTACTGACGCTCATTTGGGCCTGCATCTTTTCATGATGCAGAGACAAACACTAGCGGTCATCAACAAGCGTATCATTAAGGACCTATTACATTCAGCTGATTTGTGAGCCCTCCCCTACTTTCGGAGGATGGCATGTTTTATCTTTAGCTTTGAGTTAGACTTTCTATTTTATTTTGAGGTAGTCATGGACCTGTTATTGACACCACTTAATCAGATGTTTAGAGGCTTCATAGACTTGACTGTTGAGTTATGTTTTGATGTTATTTTCTGACTAGTTTCTTTCGCACTAGTCTTACTTAGTCGATGGATAGATTGTTAGGCCTTTGACCTTGGATTATCATTATATTTCATTGAGTATTTCCTTACCATTGAGGTTTTCCGCTATTAGATTATGATTGAACGAATGTGACAAAGCCGAGTGGTTTGCTTGGGGGCTAGCAATAGTCTCTGAGTGTCGGTCATGTCTAGGGTACCCTCTTGGGGTGTGATATAATTAGCCCACATATATATATATATATATATATATACACACTAAGTAATTAGCTCGCGCTTCACGCGATCATAAGTAAATGAATTAAATTTATAATTCTTAATATATATTAAAACTAATAAAATACTCTAAAGTTATTTAGTTCTTTCTATATAGAAAATTTAACATTATCAATTTATCTCAAGAACTTCTATTAATGTAATATGTCAAAGTCCTAGTTATCTTCAATAATACTTTTGGATTATAACATTATTTCTTAATATAATTGGCTTGTTAATAACGCTTTAACTCCCTAACTTGAATATTGATTACTATAATACCCCAACTTAAAAATTAGTTTAATATACTTTTTTATATTTTATATTTTATTTATTTAATTATATTATATTATATTAAAAACAAATAATTTTTCATATTGAAGGATTGTAACTTTTTCAAAAGATTGTGATTTTTCAAGGAGTTGTAACTTTTTTGAAAAGTTGTGACTTTTTCGAAGAGTTATGAATTGTGACATTTTTTAAAGCTTTTGACTTTTTCAAGGAATTGTGGATTTTTTGTAAAGTTGTGAATTTTTCAAAGAGTTCTAACATTTTTGAAAGGTTATAATTTTTCTGAAGGGTTGTGACATTTTTTAAAGATTGTAATTTTTTTGAAGGATTTTTCCAAAAGTTATGACTTTTTAAAGGAGTTGTGACTTGTTCGAAAAATTGTAACTTTTTTAAAGGATATGACTTTTTCGAAGGATTGTGGCTTGTTTGAAGGGTTGTGACTTTTAAAGGATTGTTACTTGAATTTTCAATGTTTTTTCAATGTAAACAAATATTAAGAAGGGGTTGAAAGGGACTAAAATATAAATGGAGTTTCGCAGTGAAGGATAATTAATAAAAGCACAAGTCCATCTGTCACCTCACGACTCCTCTATTCAACATTTTCTTGTACGTAAGAATAGAATGAAGCCTCTGTAACTTTAACCCGCGCCTAAACTTGTTAATGAAATCATCAACTTTCTTATCAATTGCTTCATCTTCCCCAAACGATGGCATCACCCTTTCCCTTGTCATTGCCGATCGTCACAAATTCACCGACATCTTATTCTCACTTGCCAACTTCAACAATATCGTCCTATTCAGTAACTTTTTTGCTATTGAATTTGAAATTTCAAAATATGTAGCAATGGAGAATGACACTTTGACTAGTTTGAATGAATTGGAATGTCGAAACAGGGGTTGAAAAGGTTGGTCGGTTGATTCTGGAATGGTGAGGCACTGCTTTGGGGCTTAGATGTGAAATAAAAGAAAAGAAAAAATTAAAGAAATTAGACAAATACAGTTTCAACAGACTGAAGGAATATTTTATCAAAGGGATGCAATTGAAGTGACAACAATTTGAAGGAACGCAAGAGTGGAAGAAATGGGTTTAAAGGTTAAAATAAATAGGAAAAAAAATAATCTAAAAGTAAGGATGAAAATATAAAAGTAAATTCCTTAATTCTAAGTAGGGGTGTGCAAAAACTGAACCAACCAATAAACCAAATCGATAAAAACGTTATTGGTTTATTGTTATAGGGTTATTAGGTTATCGGATTTTTAATGGTTTTTGAAAAAAAAACTTATTGGGTTATCAATTCGATATCGATTTTTATTATTGGATAAACAGCTAACCCAATAAGATTATAATAATTTACTTTTTATCTCCTTCGTAAACATTAAATATTAGTAATTTAATAATAATAAGACACCATAACAGTACTTTACTTATTTTAATCTTTACAGTACTTAAGTGACTAGTTACCCACTTTAATATTTTAGTTTGTAAATTAACTAATTTTAATTTTTGCAAGTTTGTAAATGTAGTCTTCGTGCTCCATTTGATTTTACTAATGCAAATTATCATTAAAACATTTATCGGGTAAATCGAAAACTGAACCGTTAAGGACTTAAAATCGATAAAATTTATTTTATTGGTTTGTTATCGGTTTAGTATATTTAAAAATCAAAAACTGATAAACCGAACCGATGCACACCCCTAATTCTAAGGCTGCCACGTAGGTGAGCTTAACATCCTTTTATATATATTTTTTATTAAAAAATGCACTATATATTAGAAACAAATTACGTATAATATAAATGTATGTATAAAAGTAATTTTGTATTCAATATAGATGTATTATAAGTGTCTTAAAATGTATGATCTTATCCCACTGCAATAATTCTTGCTAAGATATTTGTTTTGATAAAAAAAATTGTATCATGTATTAAAAGGCACTACACATGCAATATAAATGTATTAAAATTATATAGTTATAAATAATAAATATTTAGGTAAGTTTTTCAAGTATTTAGCAATACCAGGCCCACTAGCTAAAAGCTTCACGATGGAAAATTCAGCCCAAACTTGTCAGCCCAAGTAAATTTAGCTGCTAATTTTGAAGATCATAGAAGTGAAAGTTTGAGCTTTGCTTCTCACCCAAGACCAAAGTTAGATCTGCCCAAACCCAAGTGGAGTCTTAAATAATTGATTTTGCATTCATTTGATACTTATGCTGGTGGCTAAGCATTAGCTAGCATGCCTACTTTTTGAAATAAATATGTTCATACGTGTCAAATGAATGACCATCATATCAAGGCATGAACCAACCACCCACGCAACTTGGGTGGTAAATTAATTAACACACCATTATGTAGGGTTCAACCAATTAATTTACCAAATATGTAGAGTATACATTTTATATGTACTGGTTTTGTATACTTATGTACAATAATCTATATATAAAATTTTATATCTTTAATTAAAGATGTCATTGCTTACTTCCCTTTTTAATAACCTTAATTAGTTGTGTAAAACTAAATCGTCACCAAATGAAAAATGAAAAAAATTAATAGATATATACTACTTATATGGAGGAAATATGAGTCCTAGCCACTGCGCAAATGTCAATCCAGTAACTTGAATGAAAACATGATAGAATCATGAGGAAGTGATGGATGCATAAAAAGTGTTTGCTTGTGGTCCATATCCAATCACTAAGTAAGAATGACATGATGGTGAAAGTGCACTAATCCCATCTTTGAATCCAAGAATTTGGACCACACCAATTGGCAGTGGACTGCATGTGCTTTACATAGCACACAAAAAATACTCTTAGAGATGCAAGTTTTCTGCATATATATATGATTAATCATCAATTAAGACAGCCTTTAAAAAGAGCATGCGCTATATATCTTGCTAATCAATTAATGATCCTATAAAATAAAAAGGTAGTGTGGTGCTTGTGCACTATATTAAATATCTTCTTTATGTGAATTCAAGATTTAATTTCTAAAGTAAACTTTAATTTAGTGATATGCTACATATTTGAACATATGTTCCATCTATCTATATACATAAGTGCATGGTCCAGAAAATTGCCAAACTATATTTTTGATAGAGCTTTTTACAGGTTGAAGTCTGATTACAACTTTTACAGTCCATCATGCATTAATTTTTATCTAGTCTTTTCTTGTTTCAAGATCCTATATATGCCTTAATCGAGTGCTACTTTATTTGGAAGGTTCTTCTTTTACTCATGATAGCTTTGGCCTTAGGACCACTAACTGGTTATTCCTTTGCATAAGTATATATATCATGCACATAATCATGATCAAGATTGCTCCAAATTTCCCAGATATATTATATATAATGTTATTCTTGAATCCTAGACCAAATGAGTTTGGTACGAATTCTATTTCCTGGACTGGGTCATGCAATGTACCAATCTTTTTTCTTTTCACTTTGTACAAGAATTAATATATATAGATCGGGTTGCTTCACATCTTTTAATTATCAAATTAAATTATCGAAAATGAAGGAGACGTGGTAGAGAAGTGTAAGGGGATCAACAAAATCAATCTTCCAAACAACGTTGTCAGTCATATAAAAGGGATGAACTAGACAAGAATCATTTTCCGATGATGTGGACAAAAACACTAAAAAGATAGATATGATGGAGTGTTGCAAGACAGATTGTGTGCGTTGTAGGAATATTGTCTAGCACCACTAACGGTAGCCTATTCATCTTACTACTTTAGGGCTCAAGTGAAAATGACCAACTTAATGATGTGGACAACGCGGAGCTACATTTATCCAAGGGTGGTCAGATGAACACCCTTCGTCGATTTTTTTTTTCAAATATATAGGTTAAATATAGATATTTTGATATATATATATATATATATATATATATATATATATCAATTGTTGAACATCCTTATCCACCCTTATTCTAAATGTATGAACACCCTTCACGAAAATACTGACTCCGCCACTGCAATCTTCGTGCATGCAACATATATACTTGTACATATCTCTACTAGGTGCCTATTCTTCATTTGGTGTGGCATATTTGGGCAAGTCAATTGTCTCCTTATCATTCTCTTTAAGATAGTCATTAAACTCACATGACATGTATTCTCCTCAATTGTTTGATTCTCCTTTCCATCAAATATCATTCTTCATAGTATATTCAACTTTCTCAAATAATTCACACTTTTCCTTTAACAAGTAAATTCATACTTGTTAATAACCAACGATAGACCACTGGTCCAAATATGTCGAGTGCAACAGCTCCATTGGCGTCTTCTCTAAATCTCAAGAAATCTTTTAATTTTAATTCTTGTATTTTGATTTTTAGTTTATTAAAGCTCATATTCCCAAGAAATGCATTTTATAAATAAGTTATTTCACTACTCTGAGTTTTCTCAACATAAGTTGGCTCGAATGACGACGTGATGTAGATTAAATCTAAGATTATTTCGTCCATGATTGACGTGCTTGTCTTTTAAGTTTTGAAATACTTTTACGTCATTTGGCCCAAACAAGTCATAATTTTTAGAATCTACTAGTTGTGATATAGATAATAAATTTTTTTCATAGCTCAAATATGATAGAAATTTTAAAGTTTCACTTGTGTAGAGTTGTAGTGAGGCATGAACATGTAATACCCCACAAGTAGGGAAGTCAGAATCAAAAGGAACGATCAGAATTTGTAACTAACATAGGAACCATGAGCCCTTTTTATGAGCCATAAAAAATTTCACGAGTCGGAAAGGTGTTCATGGAACCTCTTAGATAGTTCAACATGCCAAACTTGGGACCACAAAGAAGAACTACGGATCATAATTTGTGTTATGGCTCGTAGATCGAGTTCATAGAAGAGATTCTGAAAACAGAAAAATTGGACTTTACCGGACGAAGCCTTTTATGGGTTCTATGGAGTGGGTAAAAAGAATTGGAAAAAAGTGGGGGTCTCACAGGCAGAGGCGGATCCAGGATTAAGCGGTTACGGGTGCCATATCATCTAAATAGGATAAGCGGGTCGGTTCCTTCAATTTTGGGCTATAAATAAATCAATTAAATATGCATATTTAATTAAAAAAAATTAGATATTATGATATTAAAGATATATACATAAGTGTTTTATCTTTTTTTTTTTAAAAGAAAAAATTAAGAGACTGTATTCTCTAAAACTTTGATAAAATAAGAGATTTATTATGTTAAAAACTTGAACTTGTATAATCATCTAATACTATATAGTTGAGAAAAAAAATTAGAAGTTGTAGCTT
Organism: Solanum aculeatissimum; assembly: GCA_038996855.1. NCBI lineage: Eukaryota > Viridiplantae > Streptophyta > Magnoliopsida > Solanales > Solanaceae > Solanum > Solanum aculeatissimum. The sequence continues at coordinate 7,709 of JBCEWC010019691.1, forward strand.
TAAACCCAATTATCTTTACTTAAAGCAAACGTCATTAAAAGATCGAAAGAACCTTTAAATTCAAAAGTTCTAACATAATCATATCCATTATTTTTAAAACTTATGTTTTCAAAAATTTAATATTATTTAAATATATTTTTAATAATATTTATGTGGCATGTAATATTTAACACTGATCAATAGTTAGTATAGAGTGCACACGTCATACTTGTATCAATTAGAGATTAATACTTAGTGAAAGAGAAAATTAAAAAAAATTAATTAGATTAATAAGTGTTAACAAATTAAGAAGAACTAATAGGGTTAAAAAAGAAAAATTGAAGTCGTTGCACACATTAATGAAAAAGACCAAAAAAGGAAAGGGAAAAAAAAGGAAGAGCTGAAACTCGATCTACCATTATGTTTAATGGGTGACAAGTTAAATATATAATGATTCGTTATAAATATATACATATAAATATGAAGTTCTTATCGAGGTTACCGAGTGTCGTGGCACCCCAACACATACATATGGATCCGCCCCTGCTCACGAGAAGGTTTTATGGCCTGTGGAAGGAATCACAAGTCGTAGATGGTGCCCATAGAAAAATTATTGAGACTTGAATTTTTACCCTGCTTTCGTTAGAAGCTTTATATGGTCCATGAAGTGTTCTACGGACCGTAGAAGGTGTCCGCAGAACCTGTTCGACAATTTTAAGTGAAGGACATTTTGGACATTTTCTACTCTCCTAACTCCTAAACAATGTCATTTTGATTTTATAAATTGGCCCTATAACACTTTTTACACTACAAATCCACCTCATTCCCAATTAGTCACCCAATTCATCAAATTCTCTCCAAGTTTCTTCTTCTCCAAGGTTCCATTGAAGGTCAAGCTAGGATTCTTCAATTCCAACCATCAATTTCAAGTTTTCTTCAAGGATTACTATCAAGGTATGTGGGTATTCATTCATGGACTACTTTCATCCATGAAGCCCAAAATATTCCTTTCTTTTCCAATGAAATTTAGATGTGTGAATCAACAATTTTGATCAATTATCATTGGGTCTTATGAATAATGCTTTACTTCATTGTTTTAAATTGAACTATGCATGAATTAATATTAAATGGATGATTTCAAGGTTTTACATGTAATTCTTCTAAAATTTCATCTAGGGTTCATGAATTTTACTATCAATTGCTTTGATTATGATTTCAATTAATGTTATTCTTCAATATTATGCATGTTTCAAGTTTAATTATATGATGTCAACGTATTTTTACATATACCCATGTATTATGATAATTTGAAGTATAAATTGATAATTTTCTTTATGAGTGTCTTTAATTATGATTAAATTGATGTTTTTAACATGATTATGCATGATTTCATTCAAATTATAATTTTAAATTGATTCCTTATGAACCCTGATGTGTCATGAAATTACGACACTTTTGACACCTAAAATAGTGAATAATTACTAATCTCAAGCGTGTTTTGTAAATTTGATATGCGTTTTGTGTTCATGTGTAGGAAAACAGGTGCAAGCATGGATTTTTAGATGATTTGATGAAGTTGAGCTAAGAAGATGCGAGGAGACCATGTACGAAACCCATCATGGGTCATAGAACATACCACACCTTGTTGTGGGCTATCGTGAAGTATGCATGCTAGATTAGGAAGAGAAATTGACCAAGTGGGACTCCACGAGATCCTTCATAGGACGTGGATCCCACCATAAGTCGTTGAAGATTCTGTGAGGAGTGTGTTAGTAGTTGATCATAGTTTGAAGAATGGGCCGAAATGAATCACGATGAGACCTACCACGGACCATGGAAAGTACCATGTGTCGTGGTGAGTGCATGTGATGGGGATAGCATGAAGCTGAAGAAGGGCCAAGTGACACACCATGAAACCCTTCATGGATCGTGGCGTACACCACGACTCGTGAAAGTCATCCGTGATTCGTGCCGAATTAATTTTTCTATTTCTACTAGAATTAGATTTTTTATGTATATAAATAACATATTTATTTATTTTACTATTATTATTTACTGCTAGAACACGGTGAATGATAGAGAGACAAACCTAATTTCATTTTTGAAGGTTTATATCAATATTTTCATCATTCGTTTACAAATTTTGACTTGTAATCAAGACTTCTCATCTTTGTAAGTTCTATTTCTATGAATTCTTCATCTATATCTGAGTTTATTACATTAAATATGCATAGCTAAATCTCACAATTAGGATTGTGGGAACCATGACAAATTAACATCGTAGGCAAACGTTTAGGGCGAATTTCATGAACTGATTTGCATATATTATGACTATTTTCATCTGAAAATCTTTCTTGATGAGTGCACGCATTGAGACCTACCCATATTTGTTACTTGCCCAAAAGGGAGACAACGCAGTGATTAGAAAAAGGTAATCATAACGGGAATTTGAGAGATTCAACTTTCGTCTAACTTACTAGAGCCCAAAAGGGAATAGTAATTTGAGATCGATGATGTAACGATCCAAAAATTTTTGAACTTTGTAATGGTTGGTCAAGGTTAGTGTTGAACTGGTCGTGATTAAATTTTGATAGCCATGAGTTGTATTTAAATGGCCGGATCCAAAAGGGGGATCGTTTGGTGAAGTTGCAAGGCCGGTTGGGCAGTGGAATTTGGAAAGTCATATCTTTTAGTACGGGATGAACTGTGTGGACTTCTATATGTTAAATCTAAGCTCTTTGAGTCATCTTCGCAATGCAACTGGTTTAACTCGATTCGGAGTTCGAGTGTGAAAGTTATGACCATTACAGTGGGACTGCTCGAGTATGGAAAGGTTCTGGAAAAGGGAAAGTAGACTGAGTCTAAGGCAGACCACACGAAAGGGTCCACGAGCCATGTGAAGGCTCACGGCCAGTGAGGGGGTCCGTGGGTTGATCGAGTGAGTGGGGTTGAGTGATGGGACAAGGCCGGAACCAAGTGAAGTCTCACAGACCACTTCACGGTCCGTGTAAGACCCCACGACCCATAAGGGGGTCCCGTGAAGTGATCTAGAGAGTTGGCCAAGGTTCGGGTCTGGACTCCGGACCAAGTGATGCTCCACAGACTAGTACACGGTCCGTGTGCAGCTACACGGTCCGTAAGACCCCTCGTGAAGTGATCCAGAAAGTTCTCCGAGAGTTCAAGCCAAAGGCGAGGCCAAGTGATGTCCCACGGATAGGTTCACGGACCGTGAACCTGTAGACGACCACTATAGGCCTTCCGTGAAGCACTGTTTCAGTGATTTAGTTCATTTCATTAATGGTTAATTCGTAATTTAATTAGATCCTGTGCCTCTTTTAGGCTTTCTAAGGTCTCCTAACCCCCCCTAAATCAAAACCTAATCCCTTTTCATCCATTCTAACACTCCAAAATTCTCTTGACCTCCATTGATGAAAGCTTGAAGAAATTTGGGAAAATTCATCTTTCTTACAATTCCATTCAATTCTCTTGATTAATTCCAAGGTATGTGGGTTTGATTCAAGGATTTCCTTTCATCCATGAAGACCCAAGAACCCTCCTCTTTAAATTATGATTTTAAGCTTTCTTTAATGTTGGGTTCTTTAA